>CAVLJG010000006.1:42127544-42315614 GCA_963669975.1 Acanthoscelides obtectus | reverse complement strand
TCGAATGTTTGTTTCGACGTGGAGTAAATGAGGTTGAATATATTTTAGCTGTAAAAATTGAACAACCCTCGAATAAACTGATAATACGAACTTGAAAGCGAATGTTTTTCATTATCCATCTGACCTTTTAATTTACGTGTACATGTCAATAGAATTAATGAATACAAAGGACCTTCAAAAAACAGTGCAATGGCTTTTGTATGAAATATAATGCTTGTTTTGGATCTGGATTTACGTTCGTATCATTCGGAATAGCATAAAAAGTACGGAAATTTGAAATTCGGCTGCACCGATGCATAATTTTTTATACTGGACTAATGAGCCACCACGAAGGCTAGGCATAGAACCTCCCCTGATACCTAACATTTTTACGTATGGGAGGCGCCCAAAGCCTTAATTTCGGGTATGGTGACAAGATTTATTCTCCCCATCCTTGCATACAGATACTTAAGTTCCAATATTCCTGGTGTTGTTGTCTTACCCATTTTTCTTGTGCCTCTTAGCACCTCCAAAGTGGATTCAAACTTATAATATCAGGTGGGTGATCAATTCTTTACTAGCTATCTGCCGTCTCGTTGCTCACGTTACCCGACTGTCCTAGCGCAACTCTACTTTTTCAGTTGTACAATTTAACCAGTTTATCAGATTTTTTACGGTACGGTTGTCAAGGGCTTAGGCTTTTTATCAGTAGTGGAATCTCAGCTGGTGCGAGCACGTTATGGAAACGTTAGGCATGAGATGTAAGACTTTCTGGCAAATAATAGTTGCTAACAAAATAGGCATAATTAATTTTATCTTGGCTTAATATGAGTACTTCAAAAATAATAAAAACCTTCATGTTTGCCAGATAATGGAGCGATACGTATTTCCACTTGTTGGCTTCATCAGGCCCAAAATGAATTCACATATGCAACAAAAAAGGTAGATACACATGACCACACATCCGGATATGTGTGTAACCTGAAGAAACGAAGGTGGAGAGGGAAGGAAGATGACACACGAAGTCACAAAGAAGAGCCAACCTACACATTGGATTATAATATAAAATGGCTAGAAGACCTCGAATTTTCAAAACCACAACCCCGCGGCCGATTATAGACACTTGCTGTGGTACTTCAAGCCCAAAGGATCTACAAAGAGAAAAAGGGTCATGCGGAAAAAGGTACACAGCAATACGTAGATATCGCTCGGGATACCTATCCTATTTTCTGCTCGAATTCACTTTCCTACTTTTGGCGAAATTTGCCCATTATTTTTCTATTTGTTCTTCTAAAACAAATAGAAAAATAATGAGCAATTCCGCAAAAAGAGGAAAGTGGATTCGATCAGAAAATAGAACATGTAGCACGAGCGATACGTATTTCTGCTTGTTGGCTTCATCAGCATCGAAATGAATGCACGTCTGTAACTACAAAAGTAGATACACATGCCCGCACATCCCGATACGGGTGCAACCTGAGGAAACGAAGATGGATTGGCAAATTGGGGGATTGGGAATCAGGCTATAGATCAGTTCTGCTATTTATTATAAACACATCACATGATGGGTACGATTTTATACGTATTACTACTAATTCAATGTATCTATACTAATTGACATATAAATCCGAACACCCAGTTTAAATGGTTTTATTTTAATAAAAGTTGGTGAATGTATTTATCTTATTGTAAATACCAAGTGAAAAAATGTTCAGCCATATCAGTTGGACATTCCGGTTTTTATACTGCTTTTTTTTAATTCACTAACGCTCTAAAAATGAATATTTCAGCCGCAGTAAAGAATCAACGTTGGCGGATTTTGGTTCTTGACATCCTTTACGATCGGTTACGATGCCTAGAGTACGGAGACCTGTACGATTTCGTCAACTTAGTGAGTTTGATAGGGGCCGTATAGTGGGACTTCGGGAAGCTGGACTTTCTTTTCGGGCAATTGCAGTTAGAGTGCAAAGAAGTGTAGACACTGTGGTTAGGTGTTGTCAGGCATGGCTTCGAGAAGACCGTACGCAAAGACCAAGGGGCACTGGACGCCGCCGTAGAACAACAGACCGTGAAGATCGCCGCCTAAGATTATTGGCCTTAAGGGACCGTTTCTCCACTACCAGGTCCATTGCAAATGAATGGTTTGCAGAACACGGAAGACCTATTGGCATGCGAAGTGTTTACCGACGAATGAGAAGTTTTCGCTTGTTTTCATACCGGCCACACTGGGTCCTCCCTTTAACTCGAGAGCACCGACGTAATCGCCTTGAGTGGTGCAGACAACGGTCACTCTGGGATCAGGAATGGAACAGTATTGTCTTTAGTGACGAGTCTCGATTTTGTTTAGGCATGCACGATGGTCGTGTCAGGGTTAGAAGGCGACGTGGTGAAAGGAGGAATCCACAGTTTTTTGTTGAAAGACATGTTCATCACACTGTTGGAGTTATGGTTTGGGGTGCTATAGCTTATGGTTCCAGGTTACCTTTAATCTTCATCAGAGGTAACATGAACGCGCAGCGTTATATCCACGAAGTTCTAGAACCCCATCTTTTACCCTATCTTGACACCCTGGCAGATCCAACTTTCCAACAAGATAATGCCCGACCACATGTTGCAAGAGTCACAATAGACTTCTTTCAACATAATGATGTCACATTGTTACCATGGCCACCAAGATCTCCCGACTTATCCCCAATTGAGCACGTGTGGGATATGATGGGTAGGAGATTGCTCAATTTGCAACGTCCTCCTCAGACTCTAGAAGCACTTCGAGAGGAGTTGGTGGTTGCCTGGAATGAGATACCACAGGAGGACATTGACCACCTGATCAGAAGCATGCCTAGGCGCGTTGGAGAATGCGTAGCACATCAGGGTGCATCCACACATTATTAAACGTCAAAGGGCTTTAAAGCAGTGCAATCATTTTGAAATTTTATCATTTACTTATTATGCTTCATTAAGTACTTATACAAAATTTTATTAAAATAAAACCATTTAAACTGGGTGTTCGGATTTATATGTCACTTAGTATATAATATGAAATGAGTGATTCGTTATTTTGTGACAATCGAGGATATTCAGTAAATAGAATTATAATTTCATCATTTTGGCCAGTATCAACGTTAAGACAGTCAAGTGGTACAATCATCTATTTCTAAATCTTAGTTGACTGTACTATAAAATTCCCACGGGACCACCGAGACATACACGCTTGATCCTGCACCGCCAGCAGACGCGACGGCAGCGCCCTTGATGGTGAAATATTGAATTAATAACTCCTTGGCAACGGAGTGTTCCGTTACAACTCGAAGTAAGTAGTCACTTTTGAGTTATGGCTAAGTGTCTCGATGCACATGCCATTGCATGCTTCTCACAGCTGCACAGGACGTTGTTGTGTAATTACTCTCATCAAGCTGATGGTATACTAAGCAGTACTTCCTTTAAGAAACATTATCCTGACATAAAAGACACTGTGTCTGTTTAAATCTGTTGCATAATCTTACAAAAAAGAACCCCTTTTAGCAAGTCTGTAGGTTGCCAATTTTTTAAATGAATTCGAGCTCCAGTCAAAGTGGTTTTGGGTTTTTTAGGCATTATGAAGCAAAAAGGTTTTAATGAACTCTTCTTTACATTTGATAGTTTGCGAGATATAGTATAAGCAAAAAAGTATTCAAAAGTGCGAAATATATACAGGGTGACTTCGAAGTTGAGTCATTTATTTTAACAGTGAGTAGATCTGATCAAAAGAAATGTTTTTTTCCTTTAACATTTTTCTGGTAAACTTAAAGTAACAAAGTTATAGCCCTTTAGAAATTTGAGTACCGCCCTGTCTCAATAATAATATTATGTGCTCGTGTTTGGCAACAACGGATATAATCCGCCTTATCGGTTCATCGCATCGGAAACAAAAAAGCGAAAGAATTTGAAACGATGTTTTTAATACAATTATTATTCAGTTGTATTCAGTCAATGTGTCAGTCGGTAACGCGAGAATCTATAGTGGTGTTTGTTGCGTGGCTCAAACGAAATAAAAAATGGCACATGTTTACGAAAATGCTGAACTTGTGGACATGATTCTTATTCTTAATCGAGTTCAACCAACCCCTCGTGCCTTTGTTAATGTAGTACAAATGGCTCGTGAATCAGGTGACTTAAGACCTCACAGAGGAGGGCATACCGGTGCTCCAAGACCACACGATCAAATACAGGTCCGCACTGAAATACTTGTGGGGAGGATACTTTATAAAACAAGGTAACATTTTTTTAAATTTTTTGTCTATACAGGGTGTCCGCAAAGTTGGGGTTTTCCTTTACACGACGTGTAGATCTTGAAAACATAAGCAATTTTTCTTAGTACCATATAGACCAATGTCTTAAGGGAACCGAGATAAAGGGCTCTGCAACATCAAACATATCTGAATACCGTCCTGTAGCCGAGACATCCCCGAGTGGTACTAGGACACTAGCTCAACCCGACGACAGAACTGGGTTGGGGTCAGTGTGTCAGGTCAGTATGCAACCTTCAACCGACGGTTACGGTCACGCGTGTAGAGGTAAACGAACCCGTATAATCGATTGCGTTTCAAAAAACATCAAGCACTAGAGACGTGGCTAGAGAAGTGCAAATATCAAAAACTAAAGTGTGGCAAACGCTGCGTGAAGAGGGGCTGTATCCGTTTCACGTCCAACGTGTACAAGCCCTTCAACCTGACTTTTTGAAGTGCATATTCGTGACAGACGAATCTACGTTCACGCGTAATGGGGTGAATAACTTTCGCAACACTCATGTTTGGTCAGTAGAAAATCCGCACGCTGTCCGTCGGGCACATTTTCAACAAACATGTTCGGTGAATGTTTGGGCTGGCATGGTGAACGGTATGCTCATTGGACCATTTATTCTCCCAAATCGATTGGACAGGATGCAATACCTAGACTTTTAACGCAACATTTTGCCTTCCTTGTTTGCCTGCATCTGCTCGGTATCGCATCAGCTGATTTCATTTTCTGTTGGAGCGGTATGATTTCGGGCAGAGACGTACTTAGCCCTTCTCGTCAACTGGAGAGTGAGTACTTTTTCCATTATTTTTTTTACTTGGTCGCCCTCGTTTCACTACACATTACCTTTGTTATTTCAAGGGTAGTTGTTTCTGAAAAGGAAAACCCCAACTTTGCGGACACCCTGTATATATAATAGCTGCCAAGAAGGCTGAGCAAAAAACTGGCATGCAATTGCTGATCGATATTCTGTAAATTAAACCTAGTTCATGTGGGGTTAGGTTTGAAAATAAACCGAGCATAGTATACTTGGTGACAAGTACACAGCCAATCTTCTCGACGCCATTTCTTAATTTTAATTTTCATTCAATAATAAATTATAATTTTTTAATTACTGATTCCCTATCCTCCGACTGTCGTCATCTACAGAACTCCAATAAACAATACGCAACCTCGTTCTTTGTGGCAATCTCTCAGGAGAACAATGGCCACTCTCTCTCCAGATTGAGCCCCTCGAAGCTGTAAAATTTACGGTTGAATACCCCAATAGGTTTACACCAAGTTCAAAGGAGAAATAAACGCGTCTTGTTTTGAGGAAACACGGTTGCATTCATCTATTCCTTGGAGAGACGACCCGCATGGAACGATTCAAAATAGAGGAGGATGTTGCATGAAACAATTGCTGAAGGGAAATTGCATGCATTCATAAAAGCCTCCTCTCACAGCTCTGTGAACTTGGAGACGTAATTGAGGAAAATAAAGGGGCTTTAACAACTGTTACGATGAAACGGTACGTGACGAAAGAACGACAATCCTTATTTTATAAATTTAATTCTTGTTTTTCCATGTTGCTAAGAAAACTTGATGGTAGATCAGCATGTTGAAATGTGAAAAAATTCAAAATTAATCAAATTAAAAAGTGTCCCTTGAAGTATTTTGTTATGTTCCTTAAGAAAGTGCAGTCAAATACTACTTTTAAATAACGTTAAATACATAATACAAAATACATATACATAAAGCCAACCTTTTGGAGGCAACATGGTATGGTATGCTATGCTGTAGTAAAAAAATCACGGAGCCTCCTCACATTAGTCCGCACTTGGCTAACCTTTAGGCTGTGATACGGGGTTCGTTTAATAAACAATGTGTGGAACTTCAGCCAGTTGATGTCAGTTGTTTTATTTATTACACAACTCATAGTCACAAGCAAAAACTATATTAGGTCGCAGCAACAAAATCATGAATTTAGCCTTGCAAGTTATGTACATATAGAGATATGTAATTAGTCTGTAATGAGCAGGGTGTTCCTTTTTGACGTACTAATCTTCTAGGATATGGTATCTTATGTTAGATAACGTTATGGAGAAAAGTTCTGCGTTTTCAAGAAAAAATCTTATTTATTTTTATCTTTGAAAATAAATATTATTTTTAACTTCAGCATGTTGTGAAGAGAAAGTAAGTGCTTGAACTTTACTGATGTTGCGTGATAACTATTTCAGCATTTGCAATTATAGATGAGAGCAGCAGGAAACCAGAAACTGCCTAAAATTTTGTTTGTTTATCGAGTTTGTGACTGCCACTCTCCACGAAATGAGAAAAATGACTGCTCGTGTTATATTTGACACAAATAATCCCATTTAGCCTTGATTATTTTATTTTCCGCTAGATTACCGCTTTCATCATCCAATCCAGTCCACTCTAAGAATAATGTTATTGCGAAGCAAATAGTCTTCTCAAATCTGTATTGTCCGTCAGTTGGGTTCTAACACCGTCCTTAATCAAAATTCTAAATTTGTCAGCTAAGCAAAAACATGTCTGAATTCGTACCACACTTTTCCTTTTCCCATAAGTTCCAAATACTATTTCAGGCACTGCTATGGGCTCACAGATTATATAACACGGCGAACATAGAAACTCGCCGCCACGTGTTTTAGAGCACGTCTCAAACTATCAACTTGGTAGAATGATAACAGGAGACTCAAAACCGTAGATATACCGTAAAAATGGTATTCCAGCAATACTTACTGATCAGAAACTTTGAAGGCCACAATTCGGTAGACCACAAGTACACTAAAACTCAAGTAGCTATTCTATATAGCTAGCGTTTTCTCTACAAAATTTCAATTACACTGAGATCGAAGTTCACCGGGGAAACAATATCAACTGAACTTCGGACCAAAGCATTAAAGTTAAGAACTGATAGAGACGCTCAAGAAAATGGCACTATAAAATGATATTTACGAACCCGTTTATAGCCAGATAACCAGGATTCTCTAAAGGTGCTATATTTCCACAGCACAATAATTTTATTAAAAAGGTCTGAGACCTGATCGGTTTACAGTAGCTTCATATCGTTAATTTGTACAGGCTGCGAGCATTCTGTTATGCCTGATAATTCTATTTAAAAGAGAGTCTGAATCGCAATACAGAAATAATGGACAACATACCCTATTCCTAGCCGATTTACGCCCAGGCACAACAAATATGCAACGTGGCATAGCGGCAGCCGCCTAAACGTTGCAATAGATAATGGGCATTCTGCCATAAAACTACGAACAAGTGCAGGATTCGACAGGACAGAACTCAGGCACGCCGACGCCGGCAGTTGCTGTTCATCTTCGGTGCATCCATAGCGTGTGTTTATACGTTAGCATACGTTAGCATGTCGTCTATGGATACAGCAGATGAAACTGAGAATATTTCTCCCAATGCTTCCTTTAAGCCATGCTTGCTCTTCAGTGATGTCTCGTCCTCGAAAACGTGACAAGGACATTTGAATATTCAGGCAAGAGAGTTTGTCCTTGACGTTTATAAGAGCAAATTTTTAGAGCGCCCTGAAATGAAAGTTCATGATATTGAAGGACGTGTGGCGAACAAAACAGGCTTTTGGACTAAGACGATTTTCAACATTGTTAAAGAATATAAAAACAACAAAAAATTGTCTCCACCACAAAAGATGCTGCATTCCACGAATCTGTTGGATACAGTTGATAACCTTGATCGGAATGCCATCAGACGCAAAGTCCATCAATTTTTTTTGAAAGGCACCACAGACAAAGTATTACAGGAGGTTAATAGTGCTGACTTACCTACCTCCAAACGAGAGAAGAACTTCATTTTGAAAGAAAAGAAATAGTATGTTGATGGACAGCCAAGAGATTACTTTATGGCAAAGAAATTATTCAAAATCAATAAAGAAAAACCGCGACTAGGGCAGCAAGATTTTTTACTTGGATGAAATCTGGATAAATGCAGGACATACAAAACCTAAATTATGGGCTGCCTCTACAATCAAATCAGCCAGACTATCCTTCTTAGATGGACTGACCACTGGCCTAAAGAATCCGTCAGGTAAGTGTATCTAACCAATTCGTCATTTGTGTTGTACAAATGGTGTCAAGTAGACTGGATTTATGAGCCCACGCTGAAAACTTAGCTACAATAAACTTAGCTATATCTGGTAGATTTGGAACCAATAGCTGACAGAGACACTGCTTGTATTATTATTGTTAGTTTTCTTGAATACTATATGGAACAATTATTCCCAGGAAAAGGAAAACGATTTGTTATCTGTCACATTGGCAGTGAAGATGGCTTTGTGCCCAATGCCCTATCGGCATTTGAGTCAAAGAAAACGACCGACTACCATGAAGAAATAGATTGGACTTCATTTGAACGATGGTTTGAAGAAAGGCTCCCAAAGCTTGACGACAATGCCATCATTGTACCTGATAATACTTCATACTACACAAGAAAACTAGAAAAATTCCCACAATGTCCAAAAGAAAGGCAGATATTTAACAATGGCTCCAATCAAAAGACACTATTTTCGATGAAAATATGGTGAAGTCAGAACTTCTCAAGCTAGTCAGACAGCACATACATGTATATAAATATAATCTTAATATTATTGACGAAATGGCTAAAAACCAAAATAAGTCCGTTTTAAGGCTACCCCCTTATCACTGCGAGTTAAGTCCCATTGAAATGATTTGGGCACATACACCTTAGGAAAAACCATTGTTATACATGGGAAATGATTTCTTGGCAACACTCATCGGCTCGTCTACTTTCATCGCTATTCGTACATATTTCCTACCGTTAACCGCAGACCTGTATCACGAATGAGAATAATAGGCAGATATGCTGTGTTGCCAATTTGAGTAGAGCTTCCCGAATTGTGGGGAATTTAGAGTTAAGTGTTGATTCATTCAAGCTGGAGTATAGTGTTTCAAATATTCAAAGCGGAGCGGGACACTATACTCGTTCAATGGGTCATCAAGCCACAGTCTTTTCAACAAAGAAATTATTTTACGAAAATGCTCTATATTTTTACGATTTTGTCGTCACCAAATCTCTGTTTCTCAAAATGTACGTCTATTGTAGAATTTTCAGCAAACTAAGCAAGAAACGTGATCTAGTATTTACTCAACATTACGGATTTCTTGAAATACATTAAAAAATGTGACCTTGATACCTAACTGCCCCAAGCTCATTAAATATAACACCTTAAACCAGGGTTACCAGGTGCTCAGTCATGTTGATTGTCATGTTGTACTGCGCAAGTCAGCAAACAATCTTGCGTAATAAACGTTAGGAATCATCAGGTATTGCCAGATTCCCGAATACCGGGCACCATAGTAACCGTTATAGTTGTCCTTCAAAGTTGTCAAATCGCCCCTATGGCGCAAATTCGCCACACCAGGCAACTGTGCTATAAACAAACCCTGTTTATCACTACTATTTGATGGTAGTTGTAGCCCTGTCTAGCGGTCCATGATTTCTCTCAATACTGTTGTATCTCTACTGGCAACAAGAATAGGGATTACAAAATCATTTATACAACAATATACAAACATGAAAAATATGATTTGAACCATGAAACATTAATACAATTTTAATAGTTTGAACTTTTTTCATTTTTGGAATACTCTTATGTGGAATCCGCAGCTATTTTTCCCGAAATTTGGGTAGACTTAGATTTCTTAGAAATATGACATATTGGTATCGGCAACTCTGCGAATGGGAGAAACAAATCGCATTTGTTGAGCGCATCCGTCTAAGCGGTAGGCGCCAGCGCCCGTTCTGCCATCTCTTTCTTTTATCACTCTTCTACTTTACCCCGTTGTCCGTCACAGTCCGACGCTACCACATAGGATCCTACAATCGAGTGTCTTTCACGCACCTACATACTTTTGTATATTTCCATCTCTCTTCCTCATCATAATGTATAATAATGTTTCTTCCCAAGCTGTATAAAAAACTATGTGGCTTCAGACAATAGAACATTCAAATTGTCTGACGTGAAAAATTTGTTTTATGAAGCTGTCAACAGAGTGACGACAAACCATTGGAAAGCTTGCATCCGTCACGTTCAAGAGACAATCGAAACAAAGATGTAGGATCTGGACAATATGATATTCAAATTGAACCTGTAATAGTTAATATTAACCATTCGGACGATGATTCAAGTACTTCCAGCGAATAAAGAATTGTGAAAAGTATGTGCACTTAATTCTATAAAAATAATCATTTATTTTGTTAGATTATTCCAAGACCATTGAGGAAAATACGGACCTGTACAATCTCGCTTTTGGGCATGTTGTGTTTTGTCTGGGTGTAAATAGACTACAAATGGGGATAGTGGGAAGAATGATCCAACTTGATATTTTTATAATCACGTTTTTTGCTGAGCGGTAAGTTCAGTGCAAATTTGTTCAAATAACAAAAGTACAACGGATCGTTTTTTCGCTTCTAGTAAAAATTTCTTTCTGATTTTTTTTTATAATTCTGAAGCAGAGCATTTATTATTTAAGCATAAAAATGAAAAATTCGATGCAAAATTATTCTTGAAGTTTCTAAGTGTCTAGATTAATGTTCAAACCTTCTCCTAAGACCTATGGGGCCACGCATTACTGTTGTAATGAAAACAAAAAATATAATTAGTTTATCTATCTTACTTCCTCTATTTCGGACATTGATGGTTACAAATACGAGTACGAACAACATAATAATTGGTTGAATAAAAAAGATGAATCACTGCAAACATAGGTACATTACAATTAGTATATTAGAAATTAAAAATAACCCTTAATAGATTATATTTATACAGTGATTTTCTTTAATGTCCCCCTCTCCTTTGATTTTTTGAACGGATCAATTCAAAAAATTTAAACTTGAATTAATGAAAAAAATTATATTAAAAAAAGGGTCTTGTGGCACATCAATTTGGGCCTCCTGACGAGTACTTCATAACCCAAGAATACAAAGCCAATACCTTTACCTACTACAAAATGATGGTACATTTAATAATTACCTGAATACATTGACATTTAACTTGATAATTTGAATAAATTCGTTGAGTTCAGTTTAGAAGATGCTGGAAATGGCTGCCTTGTGATACTATGTGACACAATAACAGCCGGTCCGTAATTTCGCGTCGAATATTTTCAAACATAGTAACATCGATATTTCTACAAATATACTAAGTGACATATAAATCCGAACACCCAGTTTAAATGGTTTTATTTTAATAAAAGTTGGTGAATGTATTTATCTTACTGTAAATAGCAAGTGAAAAAATTTTCAGCCTTATCAGTTGGACATTCCGGTTTTTATACTGCTTTTTTTAATTCACTAACGCTCTAAAAATGAATATTTCAGCCGCAGTAAAGAATCAACGTTGGCGGATTTTGGTTCTTGACATCCTTTACGATCGGTTACGATGCCTAGAGTACGGAGACCTGTACGATTTCGTCAACTTAGTGAGTTTGATAGGGGCCGTATAGTGGGACTTCGGGAAGCTGGACTTTTTTTTCGGGCAATTGCAGTTAGAGTGCAAAGAAGTGTAGACACTGTGGTTAGGTGTTGTCAGGCATGGCTTCGAGAAGGCCGTACGCAAAGAGCAAGGGGCACTGGACGCCGCCGTAGAACAACAGACCGTGAAGATCGCCGCCTAAGATTATTGGCCTTAAGGGACCGTTTCTCCACTACCAGGTCCATTGCAAATGAATGGTTTGCAGAACACGGAAGACCTATTGGCATGCGAAGTGTTTACCGACGAATGAGAAGTTTTGGCTTGTTTCATACCGGCCACACTGGGTCCTCCCTTTAACTCGAGAACACCGACGTAATCGCCTTGAGTGGTGCAGACAACGGTCACTCTGGGATCTTGAATGGAACAGTATTGTCTTTAGTGATGAGTCTCGATTTTGTTTAGGCATGCACGATGGCCGTGCCAGGGTTAGAAGGTGACGTGGTGAAAGGAGGAATCCACAGTTTTTTGTTGAAAGACATGTTCATCACACTGTTGGAGTTATGGTTTGGGGTGCTATAGCTTATGGTTCCAGGTCACCTTTCATCTTCATCAGAGGTAACATGAACGCGCAGCGTTATATCCACGAAGTTCTAGAACCCCATCTTTTACCCTATCTTGACACCCTGGCAGATCCAACTTTCCAACAAGATAATGCCCGACCACATGTTGCAAGAGTCACAATAGACTTCTTTCAACATAATGATGTCACATTGTTACCATGGCCACCAAGATCTCCCAACTTATCCCCAATTGAGCACGTGTGGGATATGATGGGTAGGAAATTGCTCAATTTGCAACGTCCTCCTCAGACTCTAGAAGCAATTCGAGAGGAGTTGGTGGTTGCCTGGAATGAGATACCACAGGAGGACATTGACCACCTGATCAGAAGCATGCCTAGGCGCGTTGGAGAATGCGTAGCACATGAGGGTGCATCCACACATTATTAAAGGTCAAAGGGCTTTAAAGCAGTGCAATCATTTTGAAATTTTTATCATTTACTTATTATGCTTCATTAAGTACTTATACAAAATTTTATTAAAATAAAACTATTTAAACTGGGTGTTCGGTTTTATATGTCACTTAGCATATTTGTTATTCTTAGCCGCATATCTAATATTGAAGCAGGTTCAGTTTCGTACACCTTTTGCTTCAAATAGCCCCATAAAAAAGTGTAAAGGTGTCAAATCTTGCGAGCGGGCTGGCCATTTCACAGGACCTCGACGGCCAATCCAACCACGGGGGAAATTGTTATCTAAATAATTCCTAACTTGTCTGTAGTAGTGTGGTGGAGCACCATCTTGCTGGAATACAATATCAGTATCGAATTCATTAGGATTTGCTTCGACGATTTCGGTGATTAGGAGGGTCCATAGTATTTTCCAGCATATCCAAATACAGTTCCCCGGTTAAAGTTTGTTCGATAAATAGACGCCCCACAATATGATTTCCCAATATCCCAGCCTAAACGTTAATTTTTTGTGGATATTGAGTATGAGTTTCCCGGAAGACGTGAGGATTGGTGTCACTCCAATAACGACAATTTTGTCTATGCACATTACCGTTGAGCAAAAATGTTCATTCATCACTAAAACAAATATTTTGTATATAGGTAGGATGCCGTTCAATGGTTTCCGTCATAGTCTCGCAGAATTCTATTCTTCGATCAGGGTCATCTTCAGTTAGCTGACGTACCATTTGAATTTTGCATGGGTGATACTTATTCTTTTTCAAAAGCCTCCATACAGTTGAAGGACAAACCTCACATACATTCGCGATGGAGGAAGTAGACTGTTGGGGATTTACTATGATCTCACCAACTATTTGAAGTTGCTTTTCTCCCGGGATGGTCGGATGACCTGGGGGCTTTTTGTTGTTTACACTACCAGTAGCTGTAAATTTAGATACAAGTTCCCTTAAATATTTTCTACAGATAGGACGATTCGAGAAACGATCATAAAAAATCCTTTCGGTCTCATGAAAGTTACGCGTCGCACCATAAATATAAATCGCTTCGATTTCTTCTTCCAATGGACAAGAATTGACCATTTTAAAAATAGTTCAAACATTATCTAGCACTAAAACCGAAAACTAAATAAGAATATTTTAACTGTACAATGATGTTTGTTCTCGTACTGATATTCTTGTCACTGTCAACAAAAACTAACAAAACAAGTTTTTATCGCTGTTGCTGTGAATACGGCAGGGAATTACAATTATTTGTAAAGATATGCATGTTAGTGGGTTTGTGTTCAAGTAATTATTAAATGTACCACCATTTTGTAGTAGGTAAAGGTATTGACTTTATATTCTAGGGTTATAAAGTACTCGTCAGGAGCTTCAAAATGATGTGCCACAAGACCCCCGGTTTCATATAAATTTTTTTCCAAGAAGGCGCCCAGCGGCCATCTTTACATTTTCATCTGTCAATTTTGCTCTAAAATATGGTATCCACGCATCAATTTCATTACCTCAAGTTTCAATTTTTTGAATTGATCCGTTCAGAAAACGAAAGGGGAGGCGGACATTAAAGAAAAGCACTGTATCATTTAGTTGGAATGCGCGTGTGTTCCACCTATTACATTTTCAATACAAATACCAGTAATTCGGATTTGACATTCGATAGTTCAATTATGTACATCAAACACTGATAGTGTAAACAGATGCGCAATATATATTATTAGCAAAAAGCTTTACTGAACAGAACAGATTATTTTGCCGTACTTTTTGCATTGTTTTCGAATATTGCCATTAATTATCTAATGGAAATTGGCTTTAGTTGTTAGTGAGAGATGTTAGATAACCCGTATGAAACCCAAGAAAACAGAGGAGGTGGATATCCAAATTAGCTAGTTTGTGTAAGTCAATGTTTGAAAGTGGTACATTTGCAATAAGTACGAGGTTTTGTGTTCGATCTCTTAAACATACAATTTGTGCGTTATAATTGACATAGTAGAAGCTGTGTGTCAAATAACCATCAAAACCAGCAGTTCTTTCGAACTATAGAAATACCGGACTTTGTAGTTCTTCCGGAGAAATAGTCTGCCTGAGACATAGCATTACTGGAGGTAACGGTTATGCATAGGTGCATAATGAGGATTTGTGTGTTAATAATATGTGTTGATGATAATTCCATTTGATTTTTGTCTCAAATACACTTCCTTGAGATTCAATGCTAGAAATTAGTTGCGCATCTAGTTTTTCTTATCCATTCTGGAGTTTACATATTTAAAAAAATGAGAGAGATGAGAAATATTTATATTCACTGTACACTGTCGAATTACAAGTTATATATATGGTACATGCTAACATGCTAACATTAATGACACACAACGCGGGCGTGGTGGTGATTTCCCGTAATTCTCCCCAAAGTTTTTGAAAGGACAACATATAAATAGCCCGTCGGGCACAGCTAACAGATATACGATACTTCATTGGCAGCATATTCAGTAATGATTTTCTCACACAGCAAATATCACTGATTATATACACATGCGGTCAAATACACGCAATCATCCAGACACGATCTTGCTATTCATCCAACTTTCTTCTCAGAGATGAAAACTATAGACTACTCGGCTTCACAAAACATATGCGACCGACAATGCGTGTAGCCATTCCACCCTAGATGGACGCTCACAACGATCCTAGTGAGCAAACGTGGAATGACTTTGTACCCTAAAAACTACCTAGTCTACAAAATGACATTTTATTTTTTGACGTTTTATAGGTTTTTTACATAATACCCATGCGGACTGCCTTGAGAAGCAACGACGAGTAGTAGTTGCCAAGAATGTGTTGGCATGCGATCAAATCCACTTGGCTGACAAATATTAGTTATATTAGTTAGAGTGATTTTACGGTCCCGTAGGTATATGTACTGGGCTATTACGTATTTCCTCATTTGACATCATTAATTTAGGATTGAAAATGAAAAGCGAGCTGAAAATATTAAATCACCCATGTCTCCACAAATTTCAGAGAAGTCCCATTCGCGTTTAAGCGTGTTTTCACTGAACAATCTAAGTAAATTTAACGGAAAACCATAAACCTAGGAGCGTGACCTGTATAGCATTTACTCTGATTGTTGCTGGGAATCCTTTCCAGCAGACCTTGCCTACAAATTAGTCCAGAAAATAGGCGTACAAAAACCGGTGATATCGCAAGGGCAGTGAGATGTGAGTTCTGAGCAACGAATTCGGGGTCGGTAAAAGGAGCCAGTCAAGATTTTGCTTGTCTCCTAATTCTGAATTTTTTGACAGTTCTGTCATTAAATTTGTATATTAAGTATTATTTTTAAATGTGGGCGTGTTTGCTGACAATTGAGGTATTAATCATGTTACTTATCACATAATTTGTAAAGAGCGGCACAAGCCTAGAGAAGGTAGATGTTTCCACCACTAAAAATTATTATGTTGATACAACGTTGTCACTTTGACATGCATTGATAGACAAATGAGACAAAAGTATGCACTGAAACTAAGCAATTTTGGTGACAAACAATGCAATCTAAATATATAGGCTTGGCTCCTTCTAATCTATTCGAATTCATTAATTCCTACAATCATTAAAATATTCATTCAAGGGCTTTTCCAAGAAAGCAGAGTCCAGTGGGACGATATTAGATCTGAAAGGCAAAGGCATGTAAGAAAGCTTCGCGCTTGAAACCTGCATAACAGTTCCACGTGAAGATATTTGCCATTTTAATAGCGGCATATCTGGAGGAGCTTCAAGAGTGTACCGAGGGAGGTATATTTATATGTAAGCCTCCCTGAAGGCAGTAGCATCTCCAAGAATAAGTCATTTGCTATTCATGTTCCATCAAGACTCACATATACTCAGTGACATTAGAAGTGTTACACCCAGAAATACTAATTTCTTCAACTTGTTTTTTGGCGACATAATGCCTATATTCAAAGCATTATGTGGCAACAATGTCAACGTTCTATATTTGTTTTTGTTTGCCTTTGTTAAAATGTTATCTCTTAGTCTTTGTGAAGAAAGCAGTTTCTGAGAGCTGAGTAGTACACATATTTTTAGTTATTGCCCTTTAATTTACTACTGTTAAGCATAACAAAATGCCTCGAGTTCGAAGTCGTCAAAAATATCATCAATATAGCGACTTTGACAGCGGTAGAATTATTGCCTATAGAGATGTTAGTTTGTCCTATCGCAAAATTGACCGCTGTGTTAAATGTACTGCAATGATGATAATGCGTGGGTGTCGTGTGTGGATAGAAAATGGTAGAGGAACAGGAATAAGGTCAACTGGTCCACCAAGGTGTACCACAGAGCGTCAAGATAGGCGCATCAGGCAACTTGCCCTAGGAGACCGTTTTGGTACTATGCGCCAGATCGCTGACCAATGGTTGGAGAAAAAGGTCTGTTGCTATGCGTACACTCTATCGCCGCACTGCCTTCGAACTTTTTTCATACCGTCAACGGTTAGTGCTTCCTCTGACTGCGACCACTGTCGTCAACGTTTCAACTAGAGCAGAGAACGACAACATTGGGAGGCAGAATAGCATAATGTCGTCTTCAGCTAGAAATCGCGATTCTGTCTAGGTACGCACGATGGTCGTAGAAGGGTAAGACGCCGCCGTGGAGATAGGCGTGGTACAGGATTGGCTGTTCAGGGGTATATACACAGGACTGTTGGAGTAATGGTTTGGGGGGCTATTGCCTATGGAAGCCGATCATCCCTTCTCTTTGTTCAAGGCAATATGACTGCTGTGCGTTATGTTGATGATGTCCTACAAACCACTTTACTGCCGCATCTAGAGTGCGGTCCACACGTCTTTTTCCAGCAAGACAACGCACGACCCCATATTACTCGTCATATTGTGGACTTTCTTCAAGAAGCAAACGTTAATGTTTTGCCGTAGCTACCCACTGGAATTAAATCCCATCGGACATGTGTGGGATATGATGGGGAGGAGACCATCCACTTTGCACCTTCCGCCACAGACTCTGCCATAGCTAATCCACCAAGTTTAATTTGCTTGCAATGAGGACTCACAAACAGACATCGATCATCTCATTTTGTCGATGCCTACACGTGTATTCAGCTGCGGGGGTCGGCCAACAAATTATTATTTTTTTTTTTTATTACTTGTCAACAACATTTCGTGAGAATGTTATCGTTTCATTCTTGATTTAAGACTACCTCGATGCCAAAAAATCAACTTGAAGAAATCATTTCTGTAATACTTCTCACTTACAATGTCATTAAGTATAAATTGAGCAAATTCACCATGATTGACACAAAGTACGCGGATATTGACGAAAAGTAAAGATAAAGCCTCATCAAAATTTTAGTGTTCTGGCAGTAATGAGGATTGGGCAACATATAGGATATTGAAGCCCTAAGCAACCAAACTAGCCTAAAGTTGTTTTTGAAGCTTTGGTATCGTTAAAAATTCAAAACTCCAATTCAGTCGAAAGTCCTTGTAAATTGCTGATGTGAATCTTATTAATAACTACCTTGCATCTGTTTCTAAAAGCCTTGATCTGCTGGTTGATCAAAACTTACGTTTTCACGCGCATGTTTCTAAGGTGACCAAAACTTGTCACTTCAGGTTTAAGTTACTATATTCTAACAACGAAATCTTAAATTTCTAAGCAAATAAACGTCTATGCGAATCACTAATGTTACTGAAAATATCCTAATATGGTAGTGTTGCATATTACCCTCGTTTAGATATCATTTCGGGTAACAGACTACAAAAAAAACCAACAAATTTGCAACATTCAAAATAATCACTTGTATGAGATATGCCAAAATATTTTAAGCCAAACTGCAGCGCCAGGCAGAAGCCTAAATGCGAGGGTACGGCGGCTGCTATCACCATAACCTAGGGACAAAGGAGCGGTCGTATTGGCCAGTTCTGGATGTACGAAGTTCGACACAATTTAGCTGTAGGAGAAAGCTGGATCGCCGACGGTTCGGTGCGAAATGGTCTCGAGATTGTCTGCTAGAGAAGAGTCATCGATCAATCGGAAAGCCCTCCTCTGAACACCATCGTGCATGGATAATGTAGTCAGAGCGGCAGCACCCCAAGTGTGTGAGCAATACTCGAGGCTAGGTTAAGACCTCTCGGCTTTGTGTAGAGTGAGGAGGTCATGTGAAGGAAAGTGTTTCTCAGCCTTAAATAAATAGCCTAGCTTTTTCCCAGCAGCTGCCGCTATTAACGAGATGTGTTCGTGCCAGATCAAGTCCTCGGTTATCTGGACTCCGACCAGCCGAAATGAACGGCCCTTTGCGGAATCAAAGGTACGCATAGTTATTATGATATGGCATTGTATTACTTGTTTTGCGACAACAATATGTAACTGATATTTTTTCTATAATTGATAAATTAAAAAAGAGATTAAAAGGTCGTTAGAGCTCGCTCTATTTCGAATAGTTATCTTAAAAGCACTTGAAACTTAATTTTGAGCGTGTCAAAACTTTATTGCAAACAACCGCAATATTTTTTTGAACGATGAATATCAAGTTCTTTATTACCGCCCCTGAAAACATCTAAAACTAAAATTTGAGCTCAATCAAAACATTTTTTTCAAGGATGTACACCAAATTGAATTTGCAATTTTAATATGTTTCAATTGGACAATCGTTATCAACGACCTGTTTTTTTTTGTAAAATTGAGTGGATCTTTCTAATTTTAGCTATACTTTAGGACTTTTCTACCACATGGCGTCGATCTCGCGTGAACTTAAGTATAAATGTTATTGCGTGCCAAAGCATACATGTTTCGCATAATACGTTCACACATTAACCATTATTATGACCACCTTTGAAATATTAGTGGAATCGGTATGCAAAAACTCTTACATTTTATTCTTTGTATATTCATAATATCGCACAGCAGTCTATGCCTAAATACAAACAGTACGAGTATGTTGCGACTGGTCACCTTGAGCGCTAAGGGTAAATGCGATATGCAAATGCCGAAGCGTCAGTGCCGTGGCCTAGAAGCCAAGCCATAGTCATGTGATCTCACGACAGACCCTCGAGGCGCGAGGTCGGTCAAATACAGCATCCAATACAGAAAATGTCATACCTTACATAAATTTGAAGATGTCGGGATAATTCTTCTAGATTTGTGAAAGATACCAGTTAAACTATCATATGCAAGTGAAAATAGCAGTATTTTCGACTATAGGAAACTTCCTAATTGTCGAAGATCTTGAGACATCCATCACCTGGTCTATTATCCCGACTGTTCTCCCGAATCCTTTCCAGAGCTATCTGCCAACTTGCCGGCATCTAGAGAGCAAAGAGCTGGAACGACAAAAGCCATCTCTGTTCACTTTTAGTCAACGCACCTGCGACAATGTGCTAGCGACTAATTTCGACTGGCACCCCTTTGTCGGACTAATTTTGAACCCTTTGTAAAAGGGGACGTAGCATAACGCTATTAATCATCGAGGACGGCTGCACTAGTGGAAAGAGGAGCTATGTGTAATATGGCTTCGATTTGATGTTCTGCGATATAAGAGATATTGCAAGGACACGTGGCAAATACTTTGAGTTTAATAATTGAATGTCAAAATTCAAGGGGCCCATTTAAAGAAGGAAACTTCATATGAACGTATGTTCTAAGCGTTTGAACTTCTGAGATACAGGATGGTAAAGTTTTTAAAAGTACATCAGTCAGAAGCCACTACTCTCGAATTTTTTTAGTCCCACGAACGGTTTTCACCTAAAGATATAAAATCTATTTCTCTGCATGGTGTTATTGTCATATTAACGATATTTTTATGATCAAGCAGAGAAACGGTTTTTACTACATTAAGGAAAAATCAGGCAACGGATTGAAAAAAATGGCGTCAAGTAGGGCGACTCTGCACTTCATACGCAACGCCGTCATCAGTTCATAAAGAATTACGTTCAGCACAAGTTAGGTGCTCTGAGAAAGAGTTTTAAATACAAATGTACGGGAAAACCAATGGTGTCTTAAATATGGATAAAAGCTGCATATAATTACCAATTATTTACCGTTAAGGAATTTTTCAGATATGATCAGGATCATCTCTGAGACTCCAAGAAATGACGTTTGAGCAATTTATATTTTTTTCGTTTTTGAAGTTTTTCTCCACTAGACCCATTTTCAAAAACTTCATCCAAACCTAAGCAGAATTACTGGACAGACCGACAGACAGACAAACAGACCGATGGAAATGAGTAGCATGGTTTTTCGTGATGTGCATGTCATATATACAAAAAACAACTACAATACCTCTTCGCCCAGTGGCGTAGGAAGTAAAATCAAGCAATAAAATTTGAGAGAATTTTTTCCATGACAAACTCAATAGCGCATTAATGATTGCAAGTTGTGCCTTTCCGATATAATTGAAGGTGTAGAGTCAATCTACTTGACGCCATTTTTCATAGGAACCTGTTAATTATTTTTGTCTTCTAAATATATACATCCGAGAGATTGCAGTCTTATTCTGGGACAGTATAGTGTAATTGTCAAAATTCCTGTATTTTCGAGTCATAGTTGTTACAAAAAAATCCATTTTTTAACTGGAGGGATCCATTGAGGCAATTGAATATTTTTATGTTGCTCAAATTATATTTTTTACATGCATCAGTGGAGCAATTTCTGAAAGAAGCTCAATCGATTGCCCTAAAAATGTCAACCTCCCTCAACCTGAGAAGAAAAGCATTCCCCCAAGTACTTCCCTTTTGTGCTGAAATATCGGTATCAAGACCATTACCCACAACTTCCAACGCAGCATTGCAAGTGAAATGATAAGCAATACTCCCCGCACCTTCTGTACAAGAACTCGATCAATGCTCTCCATTTGCAATCATATTGCAACTCGGGTCGACTACCATTTGTATGCGTATGCATGTATAGGTAGGAATGGGTTCGATTCTAGCTTGTCAAAGTACAAGGGATGATATGAATAGAAGACAGTCATGTATACATAACTAGATTAATATCAGTGTTGTACAGGGTATTTCATAACAAGTTGAGCTATTTCCAATTAATTGATCTACTACCACATCCGTTACGCACTGTTCTGGCACAAAGCAAGCTGACGTCAAATCGACTTCGTTTGCATTACCATTGCGTTCTCATCGAAAGCAATTGCTAAGCAAGTGACAGCCTTGTTTTGGGGTTGTAAAAAAAACATATGTACCTATTAGTTAGAATGTGGTCTGCAAATCTACTTTTCTTATTCTTAGAAACCCTGACTAAAAGAAAATCGTATGAGCAACGTATTTCATAAATCAAATCTACTTAGATGAATCAACATATTTTTTTTATTCACCAGTAATTGACAATACATATCAAATAATATCAAATATAATATGCAATAAACGATCCGAGGAAACGAACACATTCGTACACTTTCATCTTGACTGTCTTTGTTCCAACAAGCCATCGAACTAGTTCTGATATGTAGGGGAGACCGGTGTCAATTGTAACAAAATTAATATTTTATTATTTTCTTAGTTCTGGTTACTTTTTAATACTTTCAATTTACCTTAATCACAACTGCAGCAATTCAGAGAAAACTGTTTTGAATTCTAAAACAGTACACGTGTCGCAAATATGAAATGGTAATGCTTTTGAGGGAACAGTTACAAGTGTTACAATTGTCACCTAAGAGGTGTCAATAGTAACAGGGTCAGCGTCAATTGTAACAGATCCGTGCAGTGACTTAAAAAGGTGAAGCATGACAAATGAACACGTAAATAATAAAAATAAACATTTATTTCTTTTGCCAAATCTAATATAAATAATAACAGAACATCAAAAAATTCAAAAGGAAACATAACTAACTGAAAATAAACTTTTTCATTACATCTTCTTAGATAATTCTAATAATTAGTCGTCGTCGTCAGAGCTCCGATTTACACAAACATAAAATGGACTTTTATTTGAACTATTTAAATGTGCCCACTTTTTGCATTCTCGACATTGCAACCAGTCTTCTGTGCTCTTAGAATATGGACCGAAACATACCAAACGGAGGGTTTCTTCGTTAGAAGTGTCTGAAAAGTGCCGTCTTTCGGTGCACTTTTCTTTTTGGAAATATTCCTACTCTTCTTTTTTTGTGTTTTTGATTGCAGCGATTTTTCCTTCACATATTGAACTTGGTCAAGGCTATACTTCATTGGGACTTTTTTCTTTAAATTTTGTTTTCGATTAAAAGTTTTTCTGGTGTATCTGTTACTATAGCCACTCTTCGTTTCATTTTCCTCCCTTTTTGGATTTAGCGAAATCTGCTTTTGACAGTGGTTTAAGAACTTTAGGCGTAACTAAGGGTAAATAATTCTGGGAAACTAATAGTGATTCTGTTGGAGGAATAGTGTCTGAGGCTGTGGATGGTCCTGGTTGAATTCGTAATGGACTGGTGTGTGTTATTATTGCTGATTCTGGATTTTTATGTCTATTCTCGATGTCGGGCATATTAGTCCCTGTAGTTAAATTCTCATCTTGTAGTGGCTTGTCGGTTACAGTGGAAGAAGCAAAATCACTATCTCTAAAAATCTCTCGGTTGAAAGGCCATATACCGGTGCATGAAAAACCAGCAATAATGTTATTTGGCGTAGTGGCCAGAGGAAAAGATGATTTTACAATCCCAGGTAAATCGTAAATAGTCATGCGTTTTTCTGGATTATTTTTCATCCACTGATCTGTAGAATTGATGAAATACTTTTTAAAAGGGCCATACAATCATCGGTGCAAAGGCTGGAGTCTATGTGACGTGTGTGCAGGGAATGACAGCAAGGTAATGAAATTATCTCTGCAAAGTTTGTTAAGGAAATTTAAACGCCTGAAGAGTGGTTGTCCAACAAAATAAGCACCTTATTAGTTTCACTTGGTTTCACATGTTTCACGAAAGGTTTCGTAAAAGCAAGAAATTCATTTTCATGCATCCACCCGGATTTATTTCCAGTCTCTATACATCCAATGGGTCCATCTCTAATAAAATGATCTTTAAAATGGATACGAGGGACTAAAAACATTGGAGGAACCTTGCGAGGATATGGATCCCACCTGTTTTGTTCCCTTTTTGGCTATTACCTTAGTTGGCTTTTGCACTGTAGTCACTCCGGTCTCATCAATGTTGTAAATGTTTTGAGGTTCAAAGTGATGCCTTTCCAAACCTGATGATAGTTTATCAAAGAAGCTAGATACGTTCTCTTTATTGAAATTCATGGCTCGTGAAAGGCTTGTGGCTTGGGGCATGCGAAGGGTTAAATAGGAGTGCCGTGTTAGGAAAGCTGCAAGCGAATCTTCAGAGGCGTGTACAGTTTCATCCCATTTTTTAGGATGGATGAGTTTATTAGCATATGCAAATTGAAACGCTAACTTACAAAGACCTCTTGTTGTCAGTCCAAAATATAGATCTACAGTCTTTTCATAATATTAAGCAAGCTGTAATTTTTGTTCTGCAGTAAAAACTTTGTTGTATGGATTGTATCCTATCTTAGGCTGCAAATTATTACTCAGAGATTTTACATAACGATATAGTGTCACATGACACATTTCATATTCTTTAGCCACTTTCCTTACAGGTTGGTTGTTATCAATTACTTTTTTTGCGGCTTCATCGTAAATTATTTTAGGTATCAATCCTCTTCCAATCTTTCTTGGCCTGGGTTTAACCATTGTTTCGTTAAACTGAAAATAAAAGTTACAATCGACACCTCCGGACGTGTTACAATTGACACCAAAGAACCTGGGTTACATTGACTATTTTTCTTAACTTATACGTAAAATATTTCTAAAGTTATCTAAAAGAGGTTAAAGCACAAACAACAAATAAAAGGATCCTTACCTTCAAATACTTCAGTAGTACTCCATTATAGAATTTTAGAGACAAATTATGGCACTGTGCTTATTTACTTTTTGTTCGGTTTATACACGTTTGCATATTAAACACGCCGTGAGCACAAGGCATTTATTCAAACTGAATACCGAAGGAAAAGTACGCTGTCTGGTTTAGCCTGCACATGCGTTTCAGGCAATATTGGCTAGATGGCGTTGGTAACCAGTCTGTTACTTTCGACACCTGTTGCAATCGACACCGGTCTCCCCTACAGATCATGCGCGTATAGACATTACCGTTCCAACAGAAAATGGAACTGATTCCGTAACTGGCAGTTCTCCCTTCCAACAAATTCCGAACTAAATCCTAACCACTTCAGTACTGATTCTAACAATTCTCGTTCTGAAGCAGAGTTAAAATTTCAAATTTGATAGTGCATGCGCGTTTACAAAATAAATGTCTGATGGATTGAGGCAATTTATCATAGACTTTACTGCATAGATAGGGTGAGCTTTTGGGCACTGAAATGCGGTATGTGTATTGAGCAGACACTTCTGGTGTTGTATTGATGGATATCAGAAACCATGGTGAAGTCATCTATGTTTTATTGAATTATCATAACTTTTATTTATTATTTATATATATATTTATTTTTCTTAAAATGTGGGCGACAAGATTCGACCCTGCCTAGACTATAAATTGATCTAATTAGACGTCTTTGCAAAATAAACACTTGTTGCCATTGAGATGCTACTCCCCAATACTGAATCAAATATTCGACGTATGGGAAGGGGCAGCATAGTAAATTTTGAACAGATATTGTGTCTTGACTACGCTTTTCAAATATCGAATGGCGAAATATGCTAAGTTCAGTTTATTTTGCAACAAACAATAATAATTGTAGGACGCCTTTATGGCCTCCTTGATCTGCATAGTTTTCTACTGTTCTCTGTCAGCGCTCTATTTTGAGGTTATCTTACAAATATCTATTTGCATCACATTGTTTGCTATCTCAACCCGAATTTTTCGATTTTATACGAAATATTTCATCCATACGTCAATTGAAAGACCAGCCAACTGCTTGATCTTAGTTATTAGATCTTTTTCTATAGTAATGTCGAAAGCACGACTTAAATCAAAGAACTGTATACAAGTAGGATAGTCTGGGTGCAGTTGTAAGAATTTTCTTTTAAATGCACAACTATTATAGCTATTACAGAACCGACTAAGCACGAGATGAAAACATGTCGTTTGTCTTAATAATATCAAATCCGGAAGCCCAAGTATGATAGTTTGGCAGGAATATGTCACTTTAATGAGTGTGTGCGATTGTTACAACCGACCTCTTACTGGGGATAGTTGTAACACTAACAGGGAACAGTGTTGTAGCACACCAAAATGATACATAAATCAGGCACTCAAGTTTTATCAATAAAAAATATCGAAACATTTAACAATATTTAAGACACGTTCAAGTAGTCTTTTTAGATAATTATTAGAACTAAACTAAAACAAAGAGAGAAATTATATTTTTTTCTTGCGAGTGTTCCACTCGAGTAGTTTTATAACTAGACTTGCTAATCAAAAATAATTTCTGAATAATAAAATTGAAACAAATTAATAAACAAAATCTAAGTTTGAATAAAATATTTTTTCGTGTAATATTTAATCAGTACCATCCTAATTATGGCATATATAATATTTACTTCCATCAATACAAGACCCCTTGCCACTGAATCCAACTCGCTCCATATCGACTCGCTGAATATGTCTCTATGCAAAGAAATCAATAGCATTCTTCTTCATTAGATGATTGAGGTATACTTTTGTCTTTGTGTTTTTCAATCGTTCCTATCGCTCTTCATAGATCATTCTAGCAGCTTGCTTTTCAGGAGTATCTATATAGATCATAAACTTTTAGATTGCTCCACCTGCGACGCATTTTCTTAATAAATAAAAGGAAATGGCGGTGTGTTTCTTCCTTCCTTTTTTTGTAATTAATTAATGAATTAATAAAACACGATAAATACCATAAAATCAAATGGTTAATCAATGCAAAACAGCTGTCTAGTGACGTGCAAATTAAGGCACTAGCTTGACAAAGCGGAGAGTAGGATTGTTGATGGCACCAGTGACTCAAGACGGATTAGGCCATAAATCACGAACATATAAAATCATGATCAATGTAACGGAGTATTAGGGATATTTGGTTGACTTTATTTTAAGGCCTGTATGAGTTGTCGCTGGCCTACCCGGCGCGCGTGCGCTGCTAGGACAATAAAAGGAAAAAGATACTAGCTCACAGAGAGGGCACGCAGATACGCCGCAACCCGCATACCGTGAGAACATATATACCCGCAACCGCATACAGTGAGACCACGTGTCTACTCAGCAAACGCATATAGTCAGAAACCGCATATACGCAGCAAACGTATAAAGTCAGAACCGCTCCCACACCCGCAATCTTCAGGCTCCTGCATCACGGCTACGCCAGGAATACGAACCAGAATTAGACAGAATACCGCATCAAAGGTAGGCGACAACCACATTTCATTCTTGAACCAGCCGCTATACAGTCCACTCGAATACTCTAACACGGAGTAAACTCGAGAAAAGGTGCCATGATAGGTACTGCTCCAAATTTGAATACGAAATATGCCCAACAAAATCAAGTACACTCTAAGAATTTCAGTCAATAATGAAATCAATATACGAATATGATTGTCTATAAGAGAGTTAATTAATATGATGTTTTACCTGTTTATATCAGGTTTTTTTTTAAGAGAAAGGGATGGTTTCCCATGGGAATCGGCTACAAAATAGCTACAATACAGCTACAAAGCTAGAAGAGTACAGATGGTGGTTTTTCTCAATGCCTTCCCACTAAAAGAAAGCAGATATTGAATAAACTTCTTCTGGGAACATAAATAACTAACCGCTGAACAGCTTAAAATCCCATAAAAACGGAGCAACCAAAAGAAACAACAAAACGTAAGGTAGGTGCAAAAAAAGGGTGCTACTCCATAAACCGATGATTGGGGCCCAATATCCCAAAATCTGGAAATCAAACGAAGGACCCACACACCTTAGCCTATGCTTCAACAGAAAAAAATGACAGATAGACAGTTGACTATCAGTGTCAAAGGTAGGAGGGCGATGGTTGTCTATGAGCGGACCCTAGGAAACCAACTTTACGACCAACGATATTATATGATGAAATTTCTAAAATAGTCATTAATACAATACTGAGTCGCTAAGAAAGAAAGATATGTGTGTGAAATGGTACTTTCAGAATTCGGTAGTTTCGATCTCAATAGATCAATAAATTATCAAATTTGCCAAAAGAAAATCATTGAAGATGGTTTGACCTAGGAATCGGTACTATTTCATTAATAAAGAGAAAATCAAATTACTGGTGATCAAAATAGTAAAAAGAAGGTTATGTGATGTTGGCACGTTACACACTTCTGTATCGTACATTTCTAGGAGGGGTTTTAGGGTAAGGCCGTAATGCCTAGGGCGAGAATGCTGACTGGTTGCTTGAATACGGAAGAGGTTGTAGTTGCTGACGCAAAACAGAATCACAAGGAGAGATATCTGGTTCCAGATTTAATGTAAAAGATTGCGATTCTTGGTTAGCTTCTGGAAATGTTTGTCTGAGTGCCGGTTTCATTGCTGGCACCTCGGCGATTACAAGTGGTCTAGGCATTTGACTATAAATTAAGGTTCAGTCTTCGGGACTGACTTTCCGTACTATTTGAATCTATGTTTGTCAATGTTGTCTGTGAAGTAGCTTATATTATTAGGTGATACTCCATTTGCGGGCTCAGTTAAATGTACTGCGCTGAATGGAGGTTGTTCCGCACTTAATAGTGAGTTTCTTGCATATGCAATAAAAAATGTTATAAAATTACTGTTACAACCGTCTACATGGAAATCACTATATCCATCCCCACCCTCTTTTTTTGTAATAAGACTTACCGATAAGGGATAACATAACCAATACAAAAACAAATCAGCGTATTATAATCTGTAAAATACGACGATTATGTAGATACATTCTGTCATAGAATAATTATATTGATGTTTAAGCTATATCATAAATGAATTTGTCAAAAGTACTTACTTTTGGTAGACAAAACACAATAGACCTCCTCGTAACCGCAGTTACTGCGCAAACGGTTACGCAACGCTGGAATCGTGACCCGCGTTCCTCTCGTTTTGGACCTCTTGTCTACCGTGCATAGCTTTGATAGCATTTCAGTTGTAACAACCGTACCCTGTTGCGACCCTACCCAGTCTACCCTATACTTTCCTTTATCTAAGAATTTGTGCGCAAAATTTTAGTAAGCTAAAGACCGCATTACTAGTTGAAAAGTTACGCCGGAAGCCAATTGTATGATATACCAGTAACAACTTTTTCCAGATGTTTGGAAAAAGCTGATATTAGGGTTATAGGGCAATTGTGTGTCTAATCAAATCTTGTTGATTCAGCTAAGCTTTGAATTCCGGTTTAATAAGAATAAAGCTCCTAAAAATGATTTGGACATAATAATTATACTTTTGCCAGGCAGCCCTATCAAACTGCACGATTGACGTTGCAAGAGATAGCTTAATTCTATCAAATATAAATGTCTGTTGGAGCAAGGGTCACGTTTTCTGCCTCCTTCTTAACATGTTCATGTTGACATCCTGTAGAAAGCTCCGCTAGTTTTTGCTAAGCTGAAATTGAAATGTCACATCGCTGTCCAATAAAAAATCACATCGACATTCGAATATAACCTGTCTATCTGAGAAGCAGGCACTTCTGCGCTTATGAGACCGATTTTTTGTACATCTTGAAACGCAATACCATTTGCTTCTCGTATTTCTGAAAAGACCAATTACTGGGTTTTTACCGAGAATTGGGCAAAATGTGTTACGCGCTTGCATGCACCTTCAGATGATATTTGTGAAATTGCTTTTTATCCCCTGAACGGAATACGTAGATATGGAGTGCTTCTTAGACAGAGCGATAAGCAGCAAACCAACAAACATTTTGATTCTCAGAGAGCAATTCTGCAAAATTTATGTGGGGGGCCTTTCATGCGAATCTAAATACTTGTGAGTATGTGAGGAACTACTGAGAATAGTCATTTGAAGAATGGCAGAGATTTTTCGAGAGATATATTATACGGATGCTGGAGGCGTAACGTTAATAACGTGGCGTTTTTACTTGCCTCGCCAACTGGCAAGCAAGTGTTATAACCGCTAAGTACATTCAGCTGAAGTGAAATGGATCAGCTGTGCAGTATTTTTCGGCCAATCTTTCAGGCCGACAAAAATAAGCCAACTCTCTTATCCAGAAACCAGAGTATTTTTTCCGAGGTTTTTTGATGCGCTGATACGTCTCCGAGATATCCTAACCTAAAAGTGCAAAAATACCGATTTTTGATTATATTTAGGGTTATGTAGCATAGCGAAATATTTTTTTTTCAAAAACTATAGGGTTCACCTCAAAGAACAAACCTTGCTCTTTCAAATGTCGAGATGCGGCACTTTGATATTTTAATTTTTCTGATCTAGGTTGGTTCAGCTTTTATCAGAAGGAAGTACTATTTTTATTAAGTGTGCAATCGAAGGTGAGAACGTTAAATTCGGCTTGTATAGGGTAGGGTAGATTGTGGGTTTGCGGTTTGGGTAAGTTTTAGATATTTTACTTATTTATTTATTTATTTATTTATTTATTTATTTAACTGATTAAGGACATCAAACAGAAAAAATATCCAAAATAGACAGCCACAGTATAGTTAAGTCTACTAAATTGTAAGGATTGTTATTCTGTTTTTTATCAAGTATTTAAGCCTTAACATTTCACAAGCAAAAGTATCGGCAAATTCACCATAGTTGCTCAGATTTCTTTGCATTCGTACCAGTGGCGAGTTTAAACCAAGCTACAAAACGGAATATTGAAGTGTATACAGTGTCTAGGATTCCCTCTTATCGGTACATTTATATTGATTTTTGATGAAAGTTAAAAGCAGTCAATTTGATTGTTCAAGATTCAGTGAACAAAACATAAATCAGATAATACCTTTCTCTTGGCCAATGGTAAGCTTTTGAAATGTTCCATTACCAAGCTATAATCGTGCTCATGGACAATGATTATCGCCTTATAAGCCAGACTTCGCAAGTACTGATGTTGGACAGACTCAATTCTCCTTATGTGGACTTCGTGCTGTGAATTCCAGATAATGGATGTAAAGAAGAAACAAGCAATGTCTGAAGCATTGTGTGATATCATATAGACTAGGAAAAATAATAGACCTAACTGGCTACCCTGAAGAACTCCCAATGATGGAATAACGACTCTGGATTTATACCCGTTTATAGACACGAAGAATTCTCCTTCGCGTAAGATGAAATCCACATTACAAGAGGGCTACGAGCACCAACCTCAGTAAGTTTTGCAAATAGCAAATTATGATTAACTTGATCAAAAGCCTTGCTGAAGTCGGTGTAAATAACATCGACTTGGAAATTTCTGTCCAACGCATCGGAAACGAAGTCAGAAAAACAGAGCAAATTGGTATGCAGGCACCTTTTAGGAAAAAATCCATGCTGTTGCTGAATGACTACATGTTTTACATCAAAAAGTATTTCGTTATAAATTAGCATTTCGAACATCTTCAAGAATATGCATAGCTTCTGATAGCCCTGTAATTGTCTGCTATGTAGGTACCTGTCTCCACTTTTCAAACTAAGTGTAACGGAGGATTTCTTGCAAGCCTCGGGGGGAATGTGTTGAATTTTAAAGAGGTGTTGTAAATTGAAGTAAGATGTTTGTATAAATTCGTTGATTTGAAATTTAGATACACTTGCTTCAACCACATCTTTGAGCTTGACCGTAAAAATTTCAACCATTTCATCGACGTCTGAACAATGCAGATGCAGTTCATACCAATTGATATTCGACAGTATATCATTAATATTCATATACTTTTTGGAAGTAATGAATGGTCAAATTTCTTTTGGACAAAGACCGTACATTAAGAACTGCGTAGATAAATCCCAATGAAGGATGGAATCAAAGGATTTACGCAAAAGATTTGCTATTGTTATATAAAATTAAATCTAGAACTCGGTTGCTTAGATTCAGCACATGATTCAACTCCATCATTTCAAGATATAAAGAGATATGTATAAGATCGAAATGTAGGTTATCAACTTGTCATGGTTTCAAAAAATGCACATGATCTAGGGGTTTCCAAACTACATCTGGAAGGTTTAAATCTCCTATGACCATTACTCGGTCGAAGCGGAGCGAAAGTTTGATGTTGTCCAAATTATCCACAAAAAATATGGAAATATGGAATACAAATCAAAAGTTTCTCACCACTATTTCTCCGGGTGGACACCCAAAGATCTTCCACGCTCTATATATCGACATATTCAGCAATTTTTGTTGACTTATCCTCAAAATCACTTCAAAATGAGACGCTATTGAGAAGAGTCGTCTGCTGTTCACGCAACTGCCTCAATTCAGCCTTAACATCTTGCATTATTGTTCACAAAAGTTTATCTGGAGGGTTAATGACTGTCACATCGCGTACTGCACCCAACAACGACCATGAAGTAGACGCCAGTGAAGATGACAGGGAATAATGGAAAGAACTATCCCAACATTCGTGCACTTCCAGGTAACTACAACAGCTCTGAGACTATCGAGCTGTTTACGAGAGAACTACCATGGTACGATTTCTGACCAAAACCACTACCTGGTGGTTTTTTCGTGTTCACTGTATCTAGGCATATTTTGCACCCATTATTGTTCATTATGGATGATGAGTGAGATTAATCTTACTGAACTAACTGCAAAGTCAAGCACAACACCCTACAGAATGTAGGTGATTAAAATCGCGAATTTATTGGACCTACGATTTAGTATATTCACTTGTAATTTAAGTATATAGATTTAGTATTCCGGATTTACGGATTTTCTAGTTGACATGCCTCATTCCATAAAAATTTATCAGAAGAAAGTATTTTTTATTTTAAAAAAATTGTGTAATCGAAAGTAAGAGCGTTAAATTCGGACTTGATTGGATAGGGTGGGTTGTGGACTTGCAGTTTGCGTAAGTTTTCGTTATTCTATGGACTTAGTGTTCAGGATTCTTGTATTTTTTAGTTACTATGCCTTATTCCATAAAAATACGTTAACTTTTTATTAAATTTTTGGTGTACTAATCCAAACCTCAACTTTGATGCACACATAATCATACCTTGTAGTGTATCAAATATAGTGAAATTAAAAAAGTGAAAGCTTCGATGTGTTATACCTCAGAGAAGAAGATATTTAGGGAAACTCAGCTACATTTAAAAGGACAAGGTTTTTTGTAAAACATTAATCCACCATTCTCCATAATCCCAAATATAGGAAAAACCGCTGTGTTTGCAATTTAGGGTTAGGATATCTCAAAAGCTAGATCCAATTGAGAGATTTGGACCACGGATTGTGCATCGAAAACCTTCGGGAAACCTTACTCTGGTTTCGGGATCAGAGTCTTGCTGACCTGTATTATTGAAAAGTGGTAGTTACGGCCATGTGACGATAAATTCCTTCTACTCACACTAACAACCATAGAACTCAAGAACACAGACGTAGCAGCAAGCCGCTTGCGCCATTATTTTGATAATGCGGTTCCTTGCTTTGTAGATTTCAATCTAAGGTGTTTTGTTACGTTCTCACGAGACAAGAACACAACATTTTTTTTGTGACTCTTGGCCGGAGTGAGCCAGTGACGTTCGTGGACTGATCACATGGTCACACTTCACGAATCAATTCATTTCTTGATAAGACACATATTCATATGAAGCCAATTCTCTGAGTAATGAGGGCGTGGTTCTCAGGAATATGGTGTGCGTAGAGGTTCTGCGCATGTACATACATACACGTGAAAAATGTCAACATAACCTACCTCATGCCTCATTTGATCTAATAACCTAATATACCAAACGGTTTTCTCTCGCCGTGACATGCTTTGTTGCTTTAGTAATATAAGCCAACATGTCTGCCGTCAATTCGTCTGAACAGGCAAAGCAAGAGTTGTTTACGTTTTACGTTGCCAGAGCTACAGAGAGATACCAACCTGAGAGAGATAGAACATGCGCAGAATCAGAAATACACTTCTGACGCCATGACTGTTGTAGATAGATCGCATTTCTTGGCACCTTTGGCTTTATCATCTCCTCCATGAGCTTACCCTCCTGTTTCCAATCTTCTTGGCACTACCAAAACCCACGTGGTGATTACCATCTGCCTCGCTACCCACTCGCGTGTCCACGCCCAAAAATCAAACGTGTTTGATATCTAGTGTGAGCGGTCGTGGACTTACTGCTCCCCCGATGGTGCCAAAGGCAAACTTACGACACCTTGTTCGGTCAGAGGCAATTCCGCGAAAGCAAGGATCATGATAGCGTGCCACGCACTCTGGGGGCGTAGCGTTATAATACAAGCTCACAACAAAATGTGGGTTTTCAAGTAAATCAAAAAATACAGTTCGCCTTGCGAGGGCCTTATTGAAAAGATCTAGGAATCACGAAAATATTAAGTCATAGTTTTATTTGTAGGAGAAAGTCATGTACTTTTTTAAAATTCTATCACCTCAATATTTACTTATTTGTAGATTTCGAGCGCCATCCGAAAATTTTGGTCTTACCAGGAACGGACCCATAAGAATACCGTTCTGATCGGTATAATGTTTCATTTTAGTTCTTTTTAAAGGTTATTGGTAAGTTATTTGGTATCGATATCAGATAGTACTTTTTATCAGAATAGAACTGGAGAAATAGCTTAAGCTAAAGTTCTCCCAAATAAAAAGACGAGTATTATTATTATTAGTAATATATTATTGTTAAGTATCTATTGTTTTATCTCAATGGAAGATCTTTTATGCAGCTTAAGTAATATAAACAGATATTTTGATCATATTGCTAGTTGAACGGCTGATTTATTATATCGGCCTTGTATGGAGCCTTGTTCCTTGTAAGGTTATTTAAAAGGGCTTAATAGAACTTGAGTTCAAAGAATAATGAACAACTCTGCATTTAAAAAATATTGTATACGTTGCATAATAAAAAAGTGTTACATGATAATTTGTTTGTTTCGTTTATCCAGTGAATAAAGGAATAGTGACTGATAAGTTGTTAGAATGGCCTTCCATGGTCCACCGAACTTAGTAGCTGAGAAAAAGATTTGACACACGATCAACCAACTAGCAAATATGTCAGATGAAACTGAATACTGAAAATAGAATGACTGGTTGTGACCTTTATCCAATTTATTAGAAATCCAAGAGACTTACGTACGAATAATAGGTTCGCCCAGAATCCGACAGAGCAACTTTTATAATATTTGAACTCATTCTTTATTGGCTGAGGTGTTTTTTTTTTCTGTCAGAATCTCTGAAGCAGTCTCAACTACTACTCAAAACTGGCAATCACAGACAACGACAGCCGCAATCGCAATAGCTACTATAGTCTCACTGACTCAAAAATCAGTATCAGCTCGAAGTAAGAAGTAAAGAATGACACAGCTTCGGAATGACTATGTGACTTATTTAAAACAAAGAAAATGTTGAATAAAAGTTACTTATATGTCAAATCTGAGTAGAATCAAGGAAATATTAAATCAAATTCAGACAAAATCTTGAAATCAAGCCCAGGGCAGGCTATCGAAGAAAATCACTAAGCCAGATTTTGACAGTTATTTAACAATAATCTAAAGAGGACAACTTAGAGATCGTAATACGTTAAGTACGATGAATAACTTTAGATAAAAAAATCTAGAGAGGTTTCGACCTCAATTACTGGAAAAATGTTCTGATAGGGAAGCTGACAAATAGTATCTGAATCTTGAAATTATATAAGCATTAATGCCATTCGCTCACACTAAATCACTAATTTTAAATTATCTGTGAATATCGGACTTGATTTCGATAGTCGAAAGAGCGAGGTAAATGGCAAACAGTAATTTACGAGAAAACATTAACTCTATTGCTTCTTTTGGTCAGTTGACCCTTCTTCTGGCGGGAAGATTTCTTTACTTCCAGAGACGTAGGCCTTATGAATTATCAATATTAATGAAATTACATGAAATATATAAATTGTAACTGATCTTTACTATATATTTTTGGTTGCACATATCTTATCATTGGGTTGCTCTCTTGCTCCAACTTGAATCTGAGATAGACCAATATACCTATTCCGTGTAAGCTGTACCTCCCATATATTTCTGAGATTGAACATTATGTATTCTATGAAATTGACAGGAATGCTATAATCTGGCCACAATCATAATATGAAATAATACATGTCATTTTCTCAACAACGATAGGACTGCCAAGCATTCAAATATTAGGCGTCGCCACATATTTGTGGGGTGTGCAGCTGGGCTTGAGCAGGTCAAGAAAGCTCTTTAGAAAAATTTTCACTTTCACAATTTGACCCCACCGTGTTATGCCATTATTCCACTTATACCTGCATGATAGGCACATTTGGTAGTAGATTTAAACCACAAAATGTGCCTATCTTGCTTTTATCTGCTAGTTTCTAGAAACGAAATGAGACATGTCTGCCATTCGGCCTTATTTGGATTTTACAACAATCAAATCAGACAAAAGGGTTCTAATATAATAATGGAATACTATAGACAGATATATGCATCTTCTCAGACCTTTCTGTTTATGATAGGTCCGATGTTAGATAGGAGCTTTACCTATTTTACCCACTATTGGGAACTTTGTAACTTTTACTCTCGATATCCGGATGACACTATGCAATAATTTATGGTCACACTGTTACAAAACTGATAACTGCAAAAACTTTTCGGCGACTGCTATTCAGCATAAAGGCGCTGCATTGCTTTACGTTAGGTAATTTCATGCAATATTTTATGTTCTTAATTGTTAATCAAGCGCGCACTCAATGCATATTATGCGTAAGCGAGAGGAAGATGCAGCCAAGGGGCGCGGCTGCATACTACAATTTCAAAGTGTCTGACAATCAGGAAGACTTTCCTTGACTTTGTCTCATCATTTAAGCTCTGTAAAAAAGCATTATAGATGAGGAGTTCTGATAATAAAGACGTATATGTTGCTTTCACATAAAACAAGCTGAAAGCACCAAATGGATATATAGAAGTACCAACATCACAAATACTCGTACATTGTGTGAAGTTAAAATGTTTCAAAGCATTTCCCTGCTATGTGACAAAAATAATATATTTTTATACCCCGAGCATTTTATGGAAGGATAATGAAATTAAAAGGGACTCTCTCTACGCCCTCACTTTGTTCATTTCGGAACGGTGCTCTCCCGCAATATTAATAATAAAAAAGTTGCATCAACGTGTTTTAAACAAACCTAGACAAGAGATAATAAAACACGTCAGCTTTCGTTCCCTGTTTCTATAATTGCTATACGCGTACTCATTCCTTACATTATACCTTGCTTAATCCGAGCAATTGGAGAGGGATTAATATAGTAACAGACTGTAGTTCAGCAAAGCTAAGACAGGCTAAAAAATGAAAATGCTTGTAAGCATGGTATTCCGCTATAAATTGACTTCTCTCTACCTTATTTCTGGGATGGCTTAGAAAAAAGTTCCATGCAAAACAATAGGGTCTAATATGAAGTTTTTTGGGCTGTTTTTTGTACAGAAAAGTTCTATCGTATTGTAGTATTTTTTATATAGGGCACATTATTCGGTAGCACTGACACACTGTATACAAAAAAGACATGCCTGAAAGATTTTTATACTAGAATCTATACCTTCTGTACATAACATAACATTTCCTATAAACGTTTATACAAAAAGGTATAGGGAGGCCATTTTATAGCGGGACACCTTCTTTTAAGCGTCTCTCAGAAGTCATGTCCGACGGGAAGTATCTAGCAGTGCCTTATACTGCTTGTAAGAATGTGTTACAAAGTATATGTAAACAGCATCCATCAGAATTTAAGCTAATTTAGTCTCATTTCCACTTATCTTTTTCACCTTGTATTAGTAAGTGGCCATTCAGCCAACTTAGAAGGAACACCACATAAGCGCTGCTAAATTCCACAAACTTTGTCTTTCAGAAAGTAAGTTGTCTGGCAGCCCTAGCATATTAGGCTACCTCTGGGATATCAGACTACAACGCCAGGGAATGAAGGTTTTTTCTCACATCTCACGGAAGCCTAACCTCCACAGCAGAGGAAATATATTGACTCAAAAATCCATGGAAAATATCCCATAAGAAACACCACTCTACCTTGAACTCTAAGCTTGAGCAGTTAAGATGCAGAGTCCAAGAGTGTTGGTAGGGTTTCAGAATAAATTGATAATGTTTCTATTTGAATTTGTCAAATAAGAAACTACTTTTAATGATCAATATTGCTCACCTTCCTTTTCGACCTGGCGATCCTCCTATCTCTGCAGTTTTCTGCTTCTCCTGGTATCCTGTGACACCAAATGACTGCAGCTATACTTGTGTAGGTGAATAATAGTACTACAGATGGTATTACGTACTGCATCACCATCAATACCTGTGTATATATCACTCCATACTCCCCACCGACTGAAGAGTAATCCTCTCTGCAAATATATCTGGAAAAAAAAGGTAGTTTAACTGTATGTTCGGAAATGAAAACTCCGGCATTCAAAACTGGATTTGGAAGACACTAGCGCTAATCATGGCACAGTCGCAGAATGCAAATGAATTAAGAAATCTACTTTGAGAAGAGATAGAGTGTTTGGTACTGCTGCTGTCCCAAAAACGGCGCTGGGATCTTCAATCCCTTTTTGCATCTTTAACGCCTACACTAATTGGTAATCACCAGGCATTGACCAATGTATTAAACCTGAAGATATCCAATTAAAAGTAGAGGCATTAGAGATGCTAAGAAAAGATAAAGATCCTAACGACACAGTAGTAGAGATAACTCTTTCCAAAGTAGGCTTTTTAATTCGTTTTTCTGTTGCTAATGTCTCAGAGATGGTGCTAGAATTTTTCAGATCCTTTTTTGGACGCCCAAATACAATATATGCTTGGTTATTTTCAGGTAGATTACGTTAATAAACGGCTCGAATAGACAAAACAACAGTTGAATCTTCGGAACTAAAACCACAGTATCTAATTACCAGACAAATGACACTGTCTGTATCTAAGTACAATCTTAAAAAACCGTGACAGAAAGGTAACTAAAGAATGTTCATCTCATCAAACAATTATCTTAGTCAATAAGTAGCAGTTTGATCGTACTCGAAACGGAATGTACTTTACAATATGAGCCAACACTGGTAGTTAAAAATAAGGACATACAAAAGTTTTATATAAAATTAATTAAGAATTTTCTTTAATTATTTTTTTAACTAGATTGATTAATCTAAGTAGTTAACTAAAAAGAAGGACACACAAAAGATTTATATATACTGCATATACTACATATTTGAGGTTATAGTCAACTATGACAAATGTGATGTCATCGGAAAAAGCACTGAATGCATTTGAATGATTACGAGCCAAGCGTTTGTCGGCAAATTAGTAGATTTATCATACTTTTGGCTAGATTTGCCTACCAATGCCTACCAAGTGACAAACCAATAGATAGAAATACTACATGTGTTACAATGTGAATCATCCAGTTATCACTAATAAACAAGGATAAACTAGATAATGCAATGAAACGAAGGTATTAATATAAATCATGCATCTGTACATCTGTACAATTTTGACGTGATTTTGGAAGGTGGAAAATACAGAAAACTGTCATCTTCAAACAGCAGTAATAGCGAAATACCTGGTATTGAAAATAGTATAATAGGAGACTTTCCTTGAACACTACCCATTTCTTCTAAATAGTTGCGGTTGGGGCAGATTCCTGACAGTGTACTAAAAAATTCAAGGTCTAGGTTGTCACTACACTAGTAGCATCATCACGCCAAAAACTTAGTTAACTCAAAACACTTTTCATGAAACTGAAATCCAGGTGTTGGATCATCCAACGTATAGTGTGGAGTGTATTCAATGTGGTGGAAATTAAATTATATTGAGTTAAGATTAAATTTTTCAATTCTTCATACGACAGGATATAGGTGTATGTATGAATGTCTTTTCCTACCTAAAACTAACTTATTTTCATCTTGCTAAGTTAATAAGTAATAATCTATCGTATTTAACCATATTATGTGACAATCAATTTTTATGTACTGCTCTCATTGTCCATTCCTGTATACTGCAAGGTGGCAAATACTTTCGCCTGTACCTCAGAGGTGTGTCTACTTAAAAAGAATTTATTTATTTCATTTTATGATTCATCCTACTACTCCTTATTCCTTTTTTTCGATTATCCCCATGTAACAAACGCTTTTCGTTTTTATACATCATGTTTTTTCCTCGCAGGATGCATCCATTATCTGCAACTTGGTTGCGCAATGACAGCCTACTGCAATGAAGGCAAACATACCAAATTTTACGGGAGAACTTCCATACAATGGGAAACTTTCCACATTACATATGAGGAAGTTGGAGACGTAATTATTGTGTAAGTCAGAACGCATTCAGTAATATACTGAGTAGTACGTTACGTAATCGAGAAACTTTGTAATGGTGAAGGGGCAGCTTATTGGTTACTCAAAAGTTGGGGAAAAGTTGAGTTATTTGGCTAAGGAGTTAAGGAGTATTTGTCTCCACAAAACCTTCTCGCTCTGTATAACGCCCAGATAAGACCCAGTCTCGAGTACTACTCATATTCTTGGGGTGATGCTACCCCGACTATGCTGTCCATACTTGATGCTTTCAGAAGATGGCTGTCAGAATGGTCGATAACTTCTCTATCGGACGATCTCGGGAAGCGCAGTCAGTAATCTGGCTCTTCTACCGCTATGCGAACGAGCTTTTCTCTTTAGAGCTCTCCTGCATGGTGCCGCACTGCGTTGAGTCTGCCAGACGGACCGGCGGCCATTCTATTGCATAACATGTTGCATAACTGGGCTCTGAAGAACAGAATTGAGTAAGGACAGTGTGGTCGGGGCGGCAGCATCTCGTGTGAACAGTACTCGAGGCTGGGTTTTATCTCGGCAATGTACAGAGTTACCAGGAGGAAAGTTTTTCTTAGCCCTAAACAAATAACCCAACTTTTCTCCAATAGCCGCCGCGACTAACAGGATGTGTTTGTGCCAAATCAAGTCCTAGGTGATCTGGACTCCGACCAACCGAAACACGCTTGGTAGAAGTCGCCCATCCATTTTGATATAACATGCGAATGTTGCACCAGTTAAGCTTGTTTCTAGAAGCGTACGGGCTCTTGCATCACCGACCTATCGGTCGAATGTACCAACATTTGGCAAACTGCTCTTAACGTACTACTTACTGTGTTTTTCAGTAGGCCATATCCGCTCGTTTGTTTTCCATTACCTCTCTCCAAGACAAAACCTATACCCTACTGATGACTGGTAATAAGCACGAAATGATGTCGTATACATTTGGTCATGGTTACAGAGTCGGAAAGCAAACGAGATCCTATTCAGCGTGTATTCAGAATCGTTACCGTCTTTGACTGGCTTATTAATCACAGGAGAACCAATGCAGACAACGTTGACAATGAAACTAAGCAAGACTCTCAAATAATCATCGATTGATCCCTGCATTGTGTTAAAGACAAACAATCCATCAAATAACAGCATCTCCCGAACTTCCAACCACTGTGAAAAGTTCCGAGGTCGCCCTCGCGCTCATCTCTGGAAATCTGCAAGTAATGCGCTTTCCGTGTTCCTGGTTTTTCTCTTATTCTGCAAAAGCTTACAGCTTTGTTTTATTCGGTAATTATTTCAGGGTAATTGCTGGAATTTTTCGCCGTAAATGTATCGCTGACCGCTCGGGGTAATGTTAGTCGCTAATTTACAGCTCAAGACAGCTGGGAACCCATCATTCTTTCCGAGTCTTTATCCTTCCTTTACTGACATACTTCGTAATCGTGGAATAATATAGCGTTTCTTGACTACATAACACAAGCTCTTTTTACATTACTATAGGGGCGTTATCTTAATTACCTCGTGAAATCTTGATAAAAAGAGTTATTATTTTCATACAAAACGACGTGCATATTTCTTTAATATTTATTGCTTAGCTGACATTGGTGTTTAAATATTCAGGGTGTCCCACAGTAACATTTCAATATGTTGCATGCAAGTATTGACGACGGGAATCAAAATTTTCGCCTTTGCACAAATTGGACCAATAAGAAGGCGTCTTCGACGTAATGGATCTAATGAATTTGGTCAATTTCTTGTGGAACGTCTCTCAAACTACAGAAAAATGATTCGATTCGTGTAAGATGGACTGCTAATTCTCATATTAAATATATATATATACCTGTATATTTGAAGTTGAGTCATTAATTTTCAGATAATGATTGTAGAAGGAAGATAAACCAAAATATGTGTGTAAAAATAAAAAAAAATAAAAAAAAATGTTACCTTCTTTTATAAAGTATCCTCCCGACAAGTATTTCTGTGCGGACCTGTATTTGATCATGCGGTCTTGGAGCACCGGCATGCCCTCCCCTGTGAGGTCTTAAGTCACCTGATTCACGAGCCCTTTGTACTACATTAACAAAGGCACGAGGGGTTGGTTGCACTCGATTGGGACACCGATCCGCATAAATCCGTGATGCCGCGGCAGCATTTTGTAAAGACCCTCCCCGTAAATAAGAATCATCTCCACAAGTTCAGCATTTTCGTAAACATGTGCCATTTTTTATTTCGTTTGAGCCACGCAACAAACACCACTATTCACTCACGCGTTACCGACTGACTCATTGACTGAATACAACTGAATAAAATTGTAGTAAAAACATCGTGATAAGCGTTTCAAATTCTTTCGCTTTTTTGTTTCCGATGCGATGAACCGATAAGGCGGATTATATCCGTTGCTGCCAAACACGAGCACATAATATTATTATTGAGACAGGGCGGTACTCAAACTTCTAAAGGGCTATAACTTTGTTACTTTAATTTTACCAGAAAAATGTTAATGGAAACAAATCCGTTCATATCGAAGTGGGCTTCATCGCTCATTATCAGTTGTCGGTAAAAACCGTTATTTTGGGTATTAAATTATATTGAGGCCAGTCCGATCCGGTCGATATAAATGAGTTGATTGTATCTCATAACACCATCATATTAGGCCTCAACTTGTTAGCACGCTGTCAAAATTTCGTTACATTATTTAATGTCGTTCAAAAGTTATTTAATAAAGAAACTATTTACAATAGCTTTATATTCCTGCATCTATGTCGACATTTTTTTATAGGAGCTGGTATAATTATTTTTTTGTTCTAACAGGTATCCGAGAGGCTGTCATCTTTTCCATTCGCGTACTTTGAACATTTCCTTTCGTTCCCAATATCAACTTCTTAGTACTAAGTCTATAGTTTTTACGAATATATTAAACGTAGAAACCTAATTTAACCATAGCTTTATAATTTCTGTCTGGGCAAAAATTCCAGATGCAGGTTTAATCCAGTTCCTGTTCTCTTTATTCTTCTTCATGTAAATTGTGCAGTGATTCTACGCTACGGTTGTTTAAAGTTTCAGGGTAAGCTGCACTTTTATAAGTGCTCCTACAACAGCTTAAAACAGTAAAGTACAAAATGAAGTACCGTAGTACATATGTTGTTAAAATCCACAAATGAAATCTTTTTGAAATACGATAGCTGGATAGATAAGCTATCTACAGAGGAAAGTGCCCTAAACGGAATCCACCCCAAATTGATTTTATTGATTCTGCACTCTCTGATGCTCCATTTTTGACAAGTGTAAGTAAGTAGCCTAGGATTTGAAAATATGTTCATAACAACCTCCATGAATTGGACTTGTGATTTATTAGAAATAAAAATCTAATCTATTTTGGATAGAAAATTAATGAAGTCACTCTGGTGGGCGGCTGCGGTTGCCGAAGTAGTAGAATCTTCGGTCTCCTGATCAGTCGCCGTGCGCTGTGCGGATCCGAATCCCGTCCCAAGAGAAATTTTTCTCTTGGCTATGGATGTTGTGATTGTCCGTAGGTGGTAGACGGTCTCTGGCTGACGAACGCAGAGGTACCATCTGGCGGTTCTCGTAGGCTGGGCCTGAATGTGTGCATGTTGCATGCATACGTGTTCCCTCACCAGAGTTCGTGTGGCGTTCTTCCTTTCCCCTGTATTCCCCTATAGCCCCACGGTACCCCATGGGTGTTTAGGCCTTAGGCCTTCGTGGTAGTTGGAGTATAAAAAAAAGGGAAAATGGCTACTAAAGACCTTGATGTATGGTTTGGCACAAGTCTCGCCTTCAAGGAACATATACGAGTACATCAAGTAGTAGCTTTGGAAACACTATTTCACGTTTGTTAAGTCCTAAACTAGAATACTGATTATTTGTTTAGAAGCCTTATTACATATACAAAAAGCAAATTCCATAGAAGGTGCAACATCATTTTCTGAAATTTTCGAGTTTAAAAGGTGGATATGTTGATTCTTTGAGTGGCGTACCATCCTCTCTATAGATAAATGCGGCAAGCATTACCGTGGTGGGATGTTTGGCGAATGACTGAGTATTTTTTAGTGAGTATGCCATTTCAGGGGAATCTCACACTTCGGGCATGTCAGGCAAAACTGTCGAGTTTTTCTGCCTGAGAGTGGCTAAGAAACTTTCCCCTGTCAAGGAAAATCAATCCTCTCTCATTAAAGCTTCTTGTTATGTCATGGCATACTTATAGCCTCGAGTCATACTTTTGGGTACTTTTTTATGCGATGTGTTCATGTTTTCCTTAGGTTCTTAATGTTTTCTTATTTGACACTCTAGCAATTTTCTTTTATCTTTTTTTAATTTATCAAGGCTTTAGTTATATATTGAGGATCCTAGCGCCTTATAAGAGACAGTAGCACGTATGTGGTTCTTTTTTTTTCTTTTTTCTTTTTTCAAAGCGGATTTCTAAAATCCCCGTCTACCGTCTCATAGATGGCGCTAGTATCTTTCAGATCGGTTTTTAAACGCCAGAATACAGCATATGGTTGACTATCTTCAGGTAGAATATGCTAAAAAAACATAAATGGCTTCAGTCATAAATATATGTCCAGCTCCCCGTATTTCAGTAAATGTAAGTTCTCAGGTAGTTGGAAAATATGTTCCGAGTTGCATTGACCACTCGTTAAAAAATAGTTTATACTTAATGCTTGCTCATCACCCTTTATCATATTCTCAGCACGTAAAAGGGTGAAAGCTTCTAGGAAATCGATCTTACCATGTACGAAAATCAGAGAAGTAGATAAGGAAACTCCACATTTACGACCTACGCATATACACTTAAAAAGGCTTTGACATTTGTTAGTGTCCAGCTATCCGCAGTTAATCGGATAAGTATCTAAAGGAAACGAGGGGGTAACATTTATGAAGTTTATCTGAAGTATAAAATTATAATAAAACTATGTAACCGTAAAAACGATGACCATATGACACTTAAACATCTATTTCTTTTTCGCTATTTTTAAAACATCTACATCGGCAGTACAATCTTCAATATGCCTTAGGAAAATATAAAATGATTTCCTCGACATACAAGCAATTCATTTCGTTCACAATATTACCTCTAACTATAATTACAGATTCTCTACTCTAACGGACAGTCTCGGGACCCTTTCGTACTGACGGGCCTTGATCCTCATAGTTCTCCTCACTGATGCTAATGCGAGATGAGCCTGCCAGGCAGACCCGCCTGACTTCGGTCTCCCATTCTGACTGTCGAACTTCATACATCCAGAACTGGTCGGTGCTTAGGGTATCAAGATTGTGGGACAATCTGCCTGAGGAGGCTTTTTCTATACTAACCGTAGGCTTATAGCAACCGCAGTTCTCCGGTAATTTGGCTTGTGCCTATGCGGCTACTTCGGTATAAAGGAAATATCGCATTGCATTTGGAGATACACCGAATATAATCTAATTGATGAAAACTGTGTATGGGGTCAACCTGCTGGATGCCATTTTTTTATACGGCAATCCTATGATTTTAACTACAGTGTCGGAGAGGGGGTAAACGTGTATGCTCAAGTATGAGATTGAACATTATTTTAATCTTGAACGTTTCGACAAACGCCGTCTGAAAAAAATCTGGTTTGAAGAGATTTCAGAAATTGGGAGATGGAATAATCGAAAGCATTATTGGAGCGACATACTGAACGGCAATAAAATACCTTTTAAAGTAAAGGTTTCCCTTCACCGTTGACAAAGGTGAGGGCGAAAAGAGATATCAAAGCATGTCTGAGCATTCTCCAGAGACCGGAAAAAGTAAATAGGAGTCAAAAGGATCTTTTTCGAAGGGCAGCACAGTCACGCGGTGTCCGAGATTCGCATTAAAAGAGCACTGACCAGAACGGCGCAACAAGAATAGGGGCAAGGTGTTGTCAAATTATATTTTTATCGTTAGGAAATTGGATACGTAGAAATCGATGACACTCATTTCCAACAACCTATTTATCATTTCTCGATTTGACAAACATCTGTTGGTGAATGTAAAGAAATCTGCAAGGAAAGTATTTTACTAGTTTCAGTTACTGTTCAAAAATCGATTAACCTGATCAGCAAATACATTTTACCCCTTTACAGCAGCAGCAGTACTTCGATATTTAGTTCTCCTTCGATGTTGCTTCAGTACAAAAATATGGCGTCAAATAGATCGACTCTGCACTTTCCACGCAACGCTCATAAAGGGTTATGTTTTACACAAGTTAGCTTCTCTCAGAAAAAGGTTTTCTATGGACATGTATACAATAAAAATTGTATCGATCAAGTCAGTCAAACAGGCTCACACAGTTAGCTCATAGCCTATACCATTTGACAACGTTGCGATCTGGAAATTTCTCCTCTGACCTACCGACAGTACGAACGTTGGTATGACTAACCTCGCCACTCGCCGGCCACCATCGGTCACACATCGGTCACACCCCGACAGGTATCTACGTTATCTACGTTCGTTGAGCTGTGTGCGACGCGTCTCTGGAAAATAATTCTCAAGCATTCTAAGTTTTAATGACCAGTTAATGCACGGGGACATCTATGATGTGTGACAGATGTTTAACAAATGTGTAGAGTTAGCACCAATTTTCAAAGCATATACTTTTTTTCTGAAAAAAACTCTGAAACGTCAAAACGAAGCTTGAGCAGTTAATGTTTAATTCGTTTGTGCTCGTAGCTCCGAAGTCACTGAACTGATTTTCAGAAACTGCAAACCTTTTTGTCCTTGACACAGTAGTATCTTGCTGTGACAATTTTAAAATCCGAGCGGTACTTTCCAAGTTATAAATGGGCCAACGGTTAGTGGACAGACAAACCGACGGAAATGAGTGACGTACTTTCGCGTGATGTACATTCATGTCAAATGCGCTTGTGATACGGGCTCAGAATATGTATATATGTAATAAAGAACAACCGCATTTATTGCCTCAAAAAAGCCAATGTAGTTAGGCCAGCCTTTATGGCAACATAGGGATAAAGTTGTTTTTAATTATCCTAATAACACTGGACAACAAATTTTAGTTTTTTAATTGTATCTTGTGGGAAAAGTGCACTTCTTTGTTAATTTTGGGGCACTGAATCCAAAAATGACAATGAAATAAAAAAATTAGTTGCGGTTTAGAAAAAAAACTTTTTATTTTTAAGGATATATTAAAAAAGTAACAAGATTCATATACTTATAAGAATCACTATATGCGCTGTCTTTTTGCTGTTCTTTTATGGATCGTATCTGGAGCATCTCTACCAAGAGTCCAACAGTAGTCTGCAAGCATGGAAGGATTCCACTTTCCCTGGTACCTTTTTTCCATTGTTGAAATATCCTGATGAAAACGTTCGCCGTGCTCATCACTTACGGCTGCGCAATTGTCAGGAAAAAAGTCCAGGTGTGAGTGTAGGAAATATATCATAAGAGACATATTACAGCCCATCTTTTGATACGATGACAGCATATTTTTGACAAGGGTTTTATAGTTGTCAGTTTTTCTATTTCCCAAGAAATTAGTGACCACCAGACGGAAATCATTCCAAGCAGTTTTTTCAATACCTGTTAAAGTGTTTTCAAACTGTGTATCTTTCAAAATGTTTCGAATCTGTGGCCCAACAAAAATACCTTCTTTAACCTTTGCCTCACTTAGTCTTGGACATTTCTGACGCAGGTATTGAAAAGCTGACCCATCTCTATCTAATGCCTTGACAAAGTTTTTCATTAGGCCCAACTTGATATGCAGTGGTGGTAATAATTTTTTTTTCGAATCTACTAATGGCATATGCTGTACATTTTTTTGACCTGGCTCTAGGAATTGACGAACAGGCCAGTTTTGTCTGGTGTAATGAAATGCCTTTGCCCGACTGTCCCATTCACACAAAAAACAGCAAAACTTTGTGTAGCCTAGCTGCAGCCCAAGTAAAAGTGCAACAACTTTCAAATCGCCACAAATATGCCATTGGTGCTCATCGTATTTTATGCATGTCAATAGGTACTTCATATTGTCATATGATTCTTTCATGTGAACTGCATACCCTACAGGAAGAGATGGTAAAATATTTCCAATATGCAATAACACTGCCTTTAAACTCAATGTTGAACTGTCTATAAACAATCTCCATTCTTCTTGGTTATAGTTTATATTTAAAGCCGCCAGTAAGCCGTTAATGTTACTGAAGAAAACCAAGTTATTCTCCATATTGAAATATGGTTCTAAGTCTTTGTGGCGTTTACGAAAAACGCATACCGAAACATCGTCTTCTAACAAGTTCCACTGCTGCAGTCTTGATCCAAGTAACTCTGCCTTACATTTTGGAAGTTCTAAATCTCTTACAAGATCATTTAATTCTGACTGTGCTATTTTGTGCGGTTGGTGGCATGACGTGCTCGGTATAAAATCAGGATCTCTTGACGTTGATGGCATATCTTCTTCCTGACGAATCACTCGATCGCCATGATCTGATTCGTTTTCTGATTCGCAAGTGTAGGATTCTGGGGGTTTTGGAATAGGATTTTCGTCACTGTGAGGCACAGGTCTCATCGCAGATGGTATGTTTGGGTAGTTAATAAGCGATTTTTTTTTCTTGGACATACCTGTGGCTGGTCCAACACAAGGTACCATGCAAAAGTAACAATCATTAATATGATTTGTAGGCTCTCTCCAAACCATGGGACAGCAAAGCGCATAGACCATTTTTTACAGCACTGTTTGTCTTGATCACCTAGTTTACAACCGAAATAAAGCTGATATGCCTTTGTTATTAGTGGAGTAATAGACCGTCTCTGAGACGCAAAAGTCACATCACCACACACGTAACAAAACTGATCTGGATTGTTTACACACTTTCGAGACATCTTGCATGAACGCTGTCAGCCAACTGAGGAAAAAATGGCTAATATAAAACAATATAATGTAGACGTATGTATAACGTAACACAATCATGCCGATTACATCATCTTTCCTTGCCGAATATAAAAATGTAGCACGTGCATTCTTGTGAATTACAGTATATTAACACTGTCACAGCAGGAACACATATAATTACCGTATCTCTAAAACTTGAACTAATATTGAAAAAATAAGTTTCATTTCGGTTTTAGCACATTAAAAATAGTAATATTTTGTTGATTTTATTTAGGATATTTTTTGGCTGTTGATCAGTGTAATTATTTTCTTTTATTAACTCGCACAACTGGCTTATACTCTAAAGTTTTGTTTGCATCCAAAACACGAATCCTTCCAGATGAATATCTCGTACGCTACTCTGTCTTTAAACATAGAACAGTGAAGCGTGAACTTGTAGGCGAAGATTTCATTTGGATTATTGCTTACTTTACCGTCCTCGGCGGTCCCTAACGCTGACAGTGTAGCCAGAGGGATGCTGAGAAAGCATTTTTTGATACGATTTGCGAAAGCAGCAAATTGGTATCGACTAGCTAAAAATGACATTAGGGTGTTTTACCGACACGCCCGCCTATGATCAGGTAACAAATATTAACGATAACGGTTATACTATTTGAGAGCATTAGCATTTGCTTTGTTTAGTGTATACGTATATTAGGTCAAGTGGCTAGAGAGATGCAAGAGGGAGAGGTCCAAGGACAACTGTGGTACATGATGTATACCACGGCTCAACGCTGAATAAACGATAGATCAAGTCCGCATCTACTTTATAGTATAATTATATTAGCAAAATTCCCCGAAGTAATTGTGAAGTTTGGTTTTATTGATCTTGTTCAAGGAGATATTTAGAACACGGACGCATAAAATGGGTACACCGTTTTCTGTGGTAAAATTTTTTATTCAACAACAAAGAATGAGAAAACGTGTTTTTGGGGATTGAATCGAAAGTGTTGTCAGTAATGAAAATACTCATATTATACATAATTTTGTCTTCAGTATGCGTAACTATTTCTATAAACAGTTCGGTGGATTCCAGTATGGAATTATTTCTTCTTTTTAAACTTTAAGAGTATGAAGAAATCTTGAAAAAAATTTTTTTTCACCGCAACAAAAAGTGATGGTCACATCCGCTTTGTGTTAAAATGTCTATAATAATGTATGTTTTTCGAATATCGTAACGGATCTGTTCATCTGTTCACGAAATGTCTGAATTTGTTTATAAGGAAAAAACGTAGCCATTTGTTTTTTGCATAAAAATAATATTCATCTTCAGAAATGGTTTGTGATTCATATCGGCTGGGATCATGACATCCCTCAAGTAACTCTTGAACAACACTATAATTCAACGAAGTTTCAACAGAGTAGTAACCATCGTCTAGGGTCCTGTAGGAGTATTTCGATAGGCTTTATTTTTTATTTTGTATTCTATATCCATCCGAAATGTAACGATGACATTCTGCGACACCCTGTAATCGCTGTATAATAATCCATCTTCTCTATGAATCAGTTGTTTTCCACATGATTGCGCGAGAAGAAAAACAGGAAAAATAGACGAAATAAAATCAGGCTGGTAGCTATTCAATCTGGTTGATGCGCTTCATCGGAATTCTACATTCGACGTACTTAGACCAACTTTCTGGAATAATATGCACTCAGAGGCAATCCTATCCTAACCAATGGGATCGAAAATTGCCGCAAAGTTATTTGGGTAATCTGGTCAGCATCTCTGCCAGCGGGGCATTCGCCACAAGTGCATAGCAGCTGGGACCCTAATAAGATCGTTATTTTTTATAAACTGCGGCTTCGTCAAATATGCTTATAATCTTGATAGTCTAATCATATTAGACGAAAATACCCCTGGTTTGCGAAATAATTGTAAAGTCTGGTTTTATTGATGCAAGTTGTTCAAGGGGGTATTTTAAACATGGACTCATAAAATGGATACACCAATTTTTGTGGGAAAACTTTCTATTCGACAACCAAGAATGAGAAAACGTGTTTTTGAGATTCAATCAAATTGGAGTCGCCTGGTCAAGTAGTCTTTGAGAATTTCGAATTGTTTATCCCAAAACACCTGTCTTCCGGCCATCACCTGTTTACTGATCATTACGACAGGGTTCGTTCAAAGGGCATTTTATAGCAAAAGACACGAGTTTACCTTGCCGATATAAATCACAAACCATTCCAGAAGCTAATTGTTGTTTTTATGCGCAAGACGAAGGGTTATATTTTTTCTTCTAAACAAATTGAAAATATTTCGTATTTGTGGGTAATTGAACAGATTCGCTACGATATTCGAAAAACATAGATTACTATACTCATTCTAAAACATAGCGGATGTGTATATCATCTTTCATTGCGAATTACTCACAAGTACGAAATATTTAAATTTGTTTAGAAGAAAGAACGTAACCCATCCTTTTTTGCATAAAAATAACATTTGTCGTCCGGAATGGTTTGCGTTTCATATCGCCAAGGTAAACTAGTGTATTTTGCTATTAAATGCCCTTTGCTCAATAAACTTGTAGTGATGGCCGGAAGACAGGTATTTTGGGATATATATATAAAGAGAATATGATCATGCGGAGAAAGGTATACGTATACGTATTTCTGCTGGTTGGCTTCATCAGGCCCGAAATGAATGCACATATGAAACTACAAAAGTAGATACACATGCCCACACATCCGGATACGGGTGTAACCTGAGGAAACGAAGTTGGAGGGGGAAAAAATGACACACGAAGTCCACAACAAGAGCCAACATACACATTGTAGTATAAAATGGCTATACGACCTCGAATTTTCAAGGAGACGTCTAACCACAACCACGCGGCCGGTTATAGCCACTTGCTATATACCTTTCTCCGCATGATCATATTCTCTTTGTAGATCCTTTGGGCTTGAAGTACCACAGCAAGTGGCTATATATATATATATATACAGGGTGACTTCGAAGTTGAGTCATTTATTTTAACAGTGAGTAGATCTGATCAAAAGAAATGTTTTTTTCCTTTACCATTTTTCTGGTAAAATTAAAGTAACAAAGTTATAGCCCTTTGGAAGTTTGAGTACCGCCCTGTCTCAATAATAATATCATGTGCTCGTGTTTGGCAACAACGGATATAATCCGCCTTATCGGTTCATCGCATCGGAAACAAAAAAGCGAAAGAATTTGGAACGATGTTTTTACAATTGTTTTATTCAGTTCAGTTATACATACAGTCAGTGTCGTCAGTCGGTAACGCGTGCGAATAGTGTCTGTTGCGTGGCTGAAACGAAATAAAAAATGGCACATGTTTATGCGGATCGGTTTCCCAATCGAGTGCAACCAACCCCTCGTGCCTTTGTTAATGTAGTACAACGGGCTCGTGAATCAGGTGACTTAAGACCTCACAGGGGACCTCACGATCAAATACAGGTCCGCACTGAAATACTTGTCGGGAGGATACTTTATAAAACAAGGTAAACATTTTTTTTAATTTTTTTTTATTTTTACACACATATTTTGGTTTATCTTCCTTCTACAATCATTATCTGAAAATGAATGACTCAACTTCAAGTATATATATATATATATATATATATATATATATATATATATATATGTCCCAAAATACCTGTGTTCTGGCCATCACTACAAGTTTATTGAGCAAAGGGCATTTTATAGCAAAATACACTAGTTTACCTTGCCGATATGAAACTTATATATATATATATATATATATATATATATATATATACAGGGTGACTTTGAAGTTGAGTCATTAATTTTCAGATAATGATTGTCGAAGGAAGATAAACCAGAATATGTGTGTAAAAATAAAAAAAAATAAAAAAAAAATTTTACCTTGTTTTACAAAGTATCCTCCCGACAAGTATTTCAGTGCGGACCTGTATTTGATCGTGAGGTGCCCTGTGAGGTCTTAAGTCACCTGATTCACGAGCCCATTGTACTACATTAACAAAGGCACGAGGGGTTGGTTGCACTCGATTGGGAAACCGATCCGCATAAACATGTGCCATTTTTTATTTCGTTTGAGCCACGCAACAGACACTATTCACACGCGACTGACACTGACTGTATGTATAACTGAACTGAATGAAATAAAAACATCGTTCCAAATTCTTTCGCTTTTTTGTTTCCGATGCGATGAACCGATAAGGTGGATTATATCCGTTGTTGCCAAACACGAGTACATGATATTATTATTGAGACAGGGCGGTACTCAAACTTCCAAAGGGCTATAACTTTGTTACTTTAATTTTACCAGAAAAATGGTAAAGGAAAAAAACATTTCTTTTGATCAGATCTACTCACTGTTAAAATAAATGACTCAACTTCGAAGTCACCCTGTATATATATATATATATATACAGGGTGGCCAAACACGTGACGTCATAAAAAAAAATTAGATACCCCACATCGAGAGGAACCCAAATCACCCCCATATATATGGTCCGATTTTGTTTAGTTTAGGAGTTATGATTTTTTTTCGGATTTTTCGAGAATTTTTGAGTTCTGTGTTTATTTTTACCATAACTTCGTTAATAATTGTGATAAATGCCTGCTTTTTTCACGATTATGTAGCTAAGACCTAAGGCTTAACTATCATATAATCATTCAAGTCATGTAACTAATACTACTTTTTAATTTTTTTCAAAATCTTCGAACATAACAAAAAAGTAAAAAAGTGCAACAACTTTGAACGTTTATAAAAAATTGAAAAAACATGTTCTTACTATTAGTAAGTATCTTAAAAACTTCCTTACGGTGTCAGCTATTTACCGTAAAAATTTCATCAACCTAGCTTTACTACATGCTACCGTAATTGTGGCTCAAATAGAACCGAACCCAAAATTGGATAACCCTCTGCTCAATAGAAATTGTTAGTTTCGGAAAAAAAATTTGCAAAAACCACAAAAACACGTTTGATTTTTACTGAACAGCAGATTATTATTCATTTATGTTATTTACAAGAGGTTTTCAAAATGTCTGCCTCTAACAGAAATGCACAGTGTACACCTACGTATGAAATTTTGTTTTAAATCTCTAAATGCTTGTGTTGTTTTTCAACACATGTGTCGCTTCTTGAATTTTGTTCCTCAATGAATTTTCATTTACACATCCTTGGGCGAATGTTATGTCCTTAAAATATCCCCAAACAAAAAAATCAATGGGGTTGAGGTCAGGGGAGCGTGGAGGCCATCGTATCGGTCCGTTTCGTCCGATCCATCTGTCTGGGAACCTTTCGTTTAAGTAGTTTCGCACGATCGTTGCGTTGTGGCATGGTGCACCATCATTCTGGAACACCATGTTCCGTCTGGCTTCCAGGCTTGAATCTTCCAGCAATAATGGTAGGCTATTTTCAAGGAAGCTTTTGTAGGCTACCGAATCCAACCTTGACGGCAGTTCAAATGGACCGATAAATTCCATATTGAATATTCCTGACCACATGTTCACACTAAAACGGTGTTGAAATGTCGATGCATTATTATTATGGCGTTGCTCAAGGCAACGGCGCTTTAGCAGCTCAGCTGTATCGGGAACAACTTATACGCCGAGGCGGACCACAACCTGAGCATTACCCAGACCACCGTGTTTTTATTAACACACATAACACTTTCATGGCAGGCCGCATTCCAGGACGAGGAAGCAATGAAGGATATCCTACAGCTGATCCGGATCGCAGAGAAGTAGTACTTGAAGAAATTAGCCGGAATCCCTCAACGAGTACGAGATCTATGGCACAAAACCTTAGAATACCACGAACATCGATACAAAATATTCTTCATGAAGAAGGTTATCATGCCTATCATGTTCAAAGAGTTCAAGCGTTGATGCCTTCAGATTACCAGTTAAGAGTGGATTTCTGCGAGACAATGCTGCGAAGACAACGAGAGGATCCCGATTTTTTTGATAAAATTTTATGGACTGACGAGTCACGTTTTGAAAGAATAGGGATATTCAATATCCATAATTTACATACTTGGGCTGTTGAAAACCCCCACCAGTCAAGGCCGTCGACATTTCAACACCGTTTTAGTGTGAACATGTGGTCAGGAATATTCAATATGGAATTTATCGGTCCATTTGAACTGCCGTCAAGGTTGGATTCGGTAGCCTACACAAGCTTCCTTGAAAATAGCCTACCATTATTGCTGGAAGATTCAAGCTTGGAAGCCAGACGGAACATGGTGTTCCAGAATGATGGTGCACCATGCCACAATGCAACGATCGTGTGAAACTACTTAAACGAAAGGTTCCCAGACAGATGGATCGGACGAAACGGACCGATACGATGGCCTCCACGCTCCCCTGACCTCAACCCCATTGATTTTTTTGTTTGGGGATATTTTAAAGACATAACATTCGCCCAAGAATGTGCAAATGAAAATTCATTGAGGAACAAAATTCAAGAAGCGACACATGTGTTGAAAAACAACACACAAGCATTTAGAGATTTAAAACAAAATTTCATACGTAGGTGTACACTGTGCATTTCTGTTAGAGGCAGACATTTTGAAAACCTCTTGTAAATAACATAAATGAATAATAATCTGCTGTTCAGTAAAAATCAAACGTGTTTTTGTGGTTTTTGCAATTTTTTTTTTCGAAAGTAACAATTTCTATTGAGCAAAGGGTTATCCAATTTTGGGTTCGGTTCTATTTGAGCCACAATTACGGTAGCATGTAGTAAAGCTAGGTTGATGAAATTTTTACGGTAAATAGCTGATACCGTAAGGAAGTTTTTAAGATACTTACGAATAGTAAGAACATGTTTTTTTCAATTTTTTATAAACGTTCAAAGCTGTTGCACTTTTTTACTTTTTTGTTATGTTCGAAGATTTTGAAAAAAATTAAAAAGTAGTATTAGTTACAGGACTTGAATGATTATATGATAGTTAAGCCTTAGGTCTTAGCTACATAATCGTGAAAAAAGCAGGCATTTATCACAATTATTAACGAAGTTATGGTAAAAATAAACACAGAACTCAAAAATTCTCGAAAAATCCGAAAAAAAAATCATAACTCCTAAACTAAACAAAATCGGACCATATATATGGGGGTGATTTGGGTTCCTCTCGATGTGGGAAATCTAATTTTTTTTTATGACGTCACGTGTTTGGCCACCCTGTATATATATATGTATTATCTAAAGCCTTATATACCCATAGGTGGAAGGTACAATTAGGTACATTATTTCATTCTCTAAACTAATTAGTTATTATATACAAATTTAGCCCAGTCTTTCTTATTTCTCGCCCGGCGCACTGCTTCGTTCCAATTTATTTCTCTGTTCTTGAGCATTTTCGCCAATCCATCATTCCACGTCTTTTTCGGTCGCCCTCTTGCCCTTTTCTGTGGAACTCTTGCTTACCATATGAGTTTTACTGGCCTTGTATCCTTCATCTTTGCTAAATGCCCTAACCATTTTAATTGGTTTTCTTCAGTCCTTTGTAGTACAGATTCCACTCCCAGCTCTTCACTAATAACTTCGTTTCTAATTTTGTCTTTCCTAGTGACTCCTTTGACTGCTCTGAGGTATTTCATATCAATAGCCTGTAACTTGCTTTTTTGCCTGTTCATTAATACCCAGCTCTCGCTTCCAAATATCAATATGGGTCTGAATACTGTTCTGTACACAGTCATCTTTGTTTTTCTGCTTATCATATTCTTCCTTAAGAAAGATGTTTTCAATGTGTGATACGGTCTAGATCTTTCGTTGATTTACTATTCCATTCTTCCATCACCTTGTACTACCACTCCTAGATATTTGAAAGCTTCGACTTGTTCTATACGAGCGCCCTTGGTAACTATATTCATTCCATTCCCCTCTGCTGTCGTCATCAGTTTTGTTTTAGATACGTTAATATTCAAACCTCTCTTCGATAATTCCTGGATCCAGATTTTGAGTTTATCTTGTAAGTCTTTTGGGGTATTAACGCACAATAACAGGTCGTCCGCGAATGCGCACTCTGAAATATTTATTGGCCTCATTTTGTAGAAACCGACATGTACTTTTTTAATTTTGCTTTTGACGGCCTTTATTACATCATACATAATCATAATGAATAATATCGGGCTCAGGACTCCTCCCTCTCTCAGCTCATCTCCTATGATAAATTCCTCTGATGTCATGTTATCCTTTCTGTGTCCCGCCGATTTCCCCCGTTTCAGCGCATTGATGATTTCCGCAACTTCTTCTTTTTGTGTTTCGTTTTTCACAGTTTCTGTTGGCTCCTCTTTGTGGGGATACTGAAGTGTCGTTTGCAGTCACATTTGTCTTCGGTGTGTTCAAGAGCTCTTCAAAGTGTTGTCTCCACCTTGCTATTATCATTTTAGGCTCCGTAATGTTTTGGTTATGCTTGTCTTTGACATGCCTGAGATTATACTGTTTAGGGTTTCTTAAAGTTTTCAAAACTCTATAAAATCGTTTTTTGTTTCCTCTGCTGTCTTGTTCCATCTTAGTCCCAAAAATCTTCCCATCACTGTTTTTTCACTTCCAGTATCATCTCTTTCGTGTTTATCATTTCTTTTTAATGGTCATTGTAAGTTTTGTCGGTCCTGTTGGTTGTTAGCCTTTTGTTTCTATTCATTGAAGCGGATCCACATGTATCTTCGGCCGCTGTTATTATAACTTCTTTAAAGAGTGCCCATAACCTGTGGACGTCCGAATTTCCCCAACTTCGCTTTAGCTGTGCAAGTTTTTCTGCAGTCATGTCTCCATTTTTTCTTCCACATCTTTGTTTAACAGCCTATATGATTTAATTCTCTTGGTGTACATGGAGTTCTGAAATGCATGTGTTGTTTTCTGTCTATGTTCATTTCGTAGTTTTAGTATTCTTTTATCCATGCCTTACTCCGATATAAATTAGTAGATGCCCCCCTTCCAGTTCTTGAATTCCCTTACATTTTTTCTTTGTTTCGCTTAATGCTAGGATGTCTAAGTTCGCTTTTCCAAACTCCTGTGCAAGCTCAGTAAACTAGTAGTGATAGGCCGAAGACAGGTATCAGAAATTCTCAAAAACTACTTGACCAATCTACTCCAATTTTGTTGTGGTTATTTAGAAGTGCGAATGCTACGAATTTGAAGAATTTCAAATATCTACAAGAAACCATCGTCGCATTAGCAACAAGTGCCAAAACCAGCAGTATACCTCGGTTTTTGCCCATAACTTTTTTGCTATTAGTCGGATCTTTTTGGGTGTGGTCTCATTTTATAAGTCCCATAAATACCTAAAATATCTTATATGAAGAGTTTTTTCGTACCTGTCAACATGTCCATAGAATCCAAAACAACACGTTTTCTCATTATTTGTTGTCGAATAAAAAGTTTCCCCACAAAAATTGGTGCACCTACCCATTTTATGCGTCAATGTTTTGAATACCCCCTTGAACAACTTGCAGCAATAAAACCAGACTTAACAATTATTTCGCAAACAATGGTATTTTCGTCTAATATGATTAGACTGCAATATAAACATATGGGCTTGGCTTCTTCTAATCTATTCGAATTTGTAGGAGTATCTCGGATGCCAGGGTTAGGGGGGAGGTTGTTCCCCTTGAGAGTTCGGTTGAACCTGAAAATTAGCATACTTTGCATGATTTTGTGTAAAGTTTTGGCATTTTCTAAGAAAATTTGCTACTTCCTCAAAAAACCTTGGAGTAGAAACACTTTTGCAATTTTCTGGGCAGATACATACACTTTCTCAAAAAAGTGTCACTGTCTGTGATCGCCGCCCCCTTGAGAAAAATTCCTGCGAGCGACCATGGTTAGTAGTCGAATATTACAAAACAGTCCATCGGTGTGTTGCGATAAGAGTTATGCGAATGTAAACGATCTGGCACATCTAAAACAACGGATAACCTCGTGCTCGCTTGTCGTTGGGTACCTCGGGTGGTCCTAGGCTTAGCTGCTTTTCACAGTGCCGTTTTAAGATCGCAATGATGGCTTCGCGCGATCTCGGCGTGGTTCAAGACAGTTCAAGCTGTTGCTACACAGTGTACAGTAGGGGCAAGAACAAATGAATTGTCACTTGCAAGACAGATTGATATGAAATACATATATTACCTTTAGCATTTTGATTTGTACTTTGGGAATGGCCACCGGCAGGGGTATTACGTAACTTGAAAAGTGGCATTATGTAGGTTGAGTCATTTATTTTAACAGTGAGTAGATCTGATCAAAAGAAATGTTTTTTTCCTTCAGCATGAAGACCAGAGGATAAGTTCGAAATGTTGAATTGATCAAAGCCGCATATTGTATGGAATTCAAGCACAACAAATTGCAAAACAGCTAATGGGTTGACCTTATTGCGCTTGTAGCAGCCACACATTTTTGAGGATCAGTGGAAAGCTGGATAGAGGATAATGCTTGGCGCCATTACGAAAAAGATGGCTGACACGACAACACAGGAAATTCAATTAGAGTTTTACGACGTGCACTGCATTCAAACACGGTGGAGCGAAATATTATGGCGATAAATGTAAATAGTTTAGATTCAGATGGCGACCCCATAGTCTTAAGTACACAGGGATAATCTGCATTGGAATATTATATAGCACAGTCAAACTGGTGTGTGCCAAACAAATAATAGAACCACTTGCTTATATCATTGACAAATCATTTCAATCTGGAGTATTTCCATCAGCTTCCAAGACAGCAGTCATCATGTCTATCTATGAAGCTAATGATAATACGGATGTCACTAACTATCGGCCTATTTCACTTATATCAAGTATAGCTAAAGTTTTTGAGAAATTGCTCCTTAATAAAATGGTTCATTTTCTTAACGCCGGGAATACATTTGCGCCGACGCAAGCCGCGCACCGAACGAGGCAGCCTCGGCGAGCCGCGATATGATGTACCGCGAAACAAAATGCGATTCACCGAAACAACGTGTTGACGCGACCCGCCGCATGCTCACGGCTGATCCGTACATGCTCAGTGATTACTTATTTAGTGGAGGGGTGCATTTTGATGTTCTTTTCTTTTTGCTTTATTACGTCATTTACTTGTAGAAGATCAGAAGATGTCGACGAAAACTACGAAAGCTTGATTGATTTCATGAAATTTGCACGCGAGGGCTGAGGAAATTGAAATAATAATAAAATCATATCTGAGTGGAGCAATGAAAAATGATATTAATAACACAATTTGTAAATAACCAAAAATAGCCTACTGGCGTTGCTCTATAATCGCTACGAGGCAAGTGCTGATTCCGAGCTGATTCCATACACACTGCGCACGAACAAGGCACTTCTCGGCTGGTGTTCACTTTGATGGACCGACAGCTGATGGCTCACGTCGCGCATCGCATTAGGCAAACCGACCCTGTATCGCCCTGTACACCCTGATTGTAAACGTCAAAAATTTCCTTCCGCGAATTTTAATATTTTTTGCGAATAAAAGGCGAGAGAAAGAAAAATGGACGTGGACCCGGAAGGGTCGGAGGATGGTAAAGTCCTCCACCAGCAATGCAGACTCCACCAGAACTGCACCTGAACTTGGAAAACAAGATGAAAACCCAGCTATGCCAGATGACAGCAGCAACTCTATCCAGATGCTGACCACTATCACTGAAAAGCAGGAGGATGGTCGGTGCCTAAAGTGCCTAAAGTTAGCAGAACTGATAAAAACCTCATTCAGATTAATCCACAATCTCTACACTCTAGGAACCAAGGAGCGATCGGACAGATCAGTTCTGGATGTAGAAAGTCCAATAAAGTTAGAATGGGTGGCATACGCATGGCGGATCCATATGGCAGGCCCAACACGTGGCAGCATTATGCAGGAGAGCTCTGAGGAGCAGGGCCCGTTCACATAGCGGTAGAAGAGAGACAGGTCGCCGACGACCCATCGATGTGGAAGGCTCCTGAGGCTGTATCCTCGGTCAGTTGATCGGCCCTTCTCTCAAAGGCATCGAGTATGGACAGTGTAGTCTGGGCATCAGCACCCTAAACACGTAATCAGTACTCGAAGACTCGTTCTCATCTCGGTCTTATGCAGAGTGAGGAGATCGTGTGGGGAAAAGTGCTTCTTAGCCTTAATCAAATAACCAAATATCGTCCGACATTCCCCTTCATTTGTAGCAAAGTCAGCACCGTCTTTGTATCGTGTAGCATAATTGTCTGATGTTATAGAAGTATAGAGGCTCTCCTTTCTAAAAAAGCATACGATGCTCACCCGCCAAACTGGAGTAAACAATATCTAACCTAATAAAATTAAATATTAATAAATGGAATAAATTCTGATTTTGCTCTTTGACGGCATAACAATATCATTGCCACATGCAGGCTGAATAAAATTAGCGTCGAATGCGCTACATTAACTCAATAATAGGGTCTATTTGAACAACACGTGGCATGGTGTCACATGGTGAATAAATACATTGCGCGCCTCCATTAAGAAGAATCACGTAAATTAAACTACCCTACACGATGACTCTAACGTTTTGGTATTTGATACCAAAGATCAAAACAATCTCTTCAGAAGGATAAGGTGGCCGAGCATATGTTTTGCCACATCGTTTCAAATATCGCTAAAGGAAACTTCATAGCGCTATTTCAACGACAAGCACTCTCATATGGTCTAGGTCTGATAGAACAACTCACCGGGCTGTTGTATGTAGACGTGAGCTTACGTCTCTCTGAGTAAGGTTGGTGCTAAAGAACGCCCTGTAAGAAGGGTTTTGACAACATTGTCACATTTGCGAGCTATAAGTTTTCAGAGATTTGTTGGCGAGAAAAAGTTTTTAAAAGATGGAAGTTGACCCAGGAGGATCAACAGACGACGCAGTTCCACATACTATGAGGAAAGAGCTGAGCGGTGGCGGAAACCGAGCAGAATCAGAAAACATGAGCACACTGACGCAGATGTTATCGGAGCAGAAAACGAACGAAAAACTGATGCTGATTATAGACGACCAGGCGAGGCAGATTCGAGACCTAATGGAGACCATCAAGGACCAGACAGCCAAAATTGACAGCCTGACCGCCCAGGTAACCATATTACTAAATTCAAAAGAATCCCCTAAAGAACAGACAAAGACCCTAAAAAGACCACTGAGAAACGTTACTGATGATCATCTCACATCCACAGATGAAGGCGTACAGATCGAGGGATTTGTGAAAGCAAAGTCAAGAAGGAGGAAAGGCAACAAGGCTGATCGATCAACCCAAGACTTTCCTCCTATTCCGAATACAGGATCAATTCCATTTCACACCTCCCCCAATTCATCAAATCGAACCACTATTAATGCCCAACCTCCCTTGAGCACGCAAAATGTGGACCTGGCAACCGCGCTAAGGTCCTTACAACAAATAATAAGCCCACTAATTAGCGCTACCCAAGCGTTGCAGGCGATATTTCCTGTAAATGTCTAGGTACAATAGTAGACAGCCTGCATTCATCAAAATTCTTTTTTGGAATTGTTTGGGCATGAGGGATATTCCCAAAAAACTGGAATTTCATCAAGCTCTTTTGGATGAAGGTATAGATGTGGCCTTGCTGCAGGAAACGTTGCTTAATCCGGGAGATCGTTTAGCTCTCCCGAATTATGATATTATCCGAGGTGACAGATTGAATGGTCGAGGCGGCGGTTTAGCAGTGTTGATTAAGCGCGGTATAGACTATTATAGAAGCACTAATGCGGAGATGCATAGCATCGAAGCAGCTTCTGTGGTGGTCAATATGGCGGTAGGTGTCTCGTTGAAGATCACATCGGTGTATATCAGGTGTGGTGCCAGGCTACAAGAGGCGGATCTGGAGGTCCTTTTGGACTACTCGGGTCCGCTTATTGTGGCAGGGGACTTCAACATCGAGCATGGAATTCTAGGTTGAATTCCACTAGTGGGGTTCGATTGCACAAGCATGTGATGCGAAATGGGTACCTTATACATAGCACTGAAGAGCCGACGCATCATCCATTCAACCATCTTCAGGCACCAGATATCATAGATTTCGCGATATCTAAAAACTGTAGATACAGTATCTCTTCTCGAATCTTGTATGATATCTCTAGTGACCATCTACCTGTTGTCTTGGATGTGGGCAATGAGCAAACTTCTGAGGATGCAGCTCCTCCAAGGAAACGCATTCATTGGGACCTATACAAGTTGCTCCTTAGAGAGTTTCCCAATATCCCGATTATAGATGATGAGTCGGGAATAGATGCCGCTCAAGCAGAGTGGACAAGTTTCATTCAAGCAGCTCTACAGCGTGCAGCTGTATTTCCTGTACAGCGACACGGCAGACCTTTTTTGCCTGCGGAGATTCGTCAGAAAATCTCTGACAAAAGAGCCGCTATTAAGCAGGCAAAAAGGTCGTGTCATCCTGATGACATTCGTAGGGCTACAAATCTTGTCCATGAAGTGAGTAACGCACTGCACGAACTCCGCAACGAGCAATGGAGCGACTTTCTGGCGGGAATGCTTGATTCAAGTATTCCTCTCTGGAGGGTCGCAAAGTCACTCAGAAACGGAAAGCGAGAACAACTCCCACACATCCACGGTCCTGAAGGCATAGCCTTCAGAACGGAGGATAAGGTCGAGGTTTTCGCTGATGCCATGGAAAAACAGTTCTCTCCCAACTATGATCTCGATAATGACCTCGACGAGGAACAGCACATCGTACGATCCGTCAGGAGATATTTTAGAGCCAACGGCGTTAGCGGAGGTACTGAATCCTCTTCAGATGACTCTTCTTCAGAAGATTCGTCTGAGGCTCCACATAGCACATTAGCGGAACCCTCCGAGTTTCCACATTGCACACCAGCGGAGTTACTAAGTCATAAAGACCTCAAGGTGCGTAAAGCACCTGGGGAGGATCAAATCACCAACAAGACGTTGAAGCTGCTCTCGCCGAAAGCCCTGACATACTTGGTGACAATAATCAATGCGACGCTCAAAATCCAGTACTTCCCTGCTGGGTGGAAGACTGCTGAGGTCATCATGATTCCAAAGAAGGTGGGTTCGATATTTCCTCAGGATTACCGTCCGATAAGTCTGCTGTCAGCTCCTTCTAAGCTCGCCGAAAAGGTGATTTATCGTCACCTTGAGAATTTTTCGTCAAATCACCATGTGATTCCTGACGTCCAATTCGGTTTTCGGTCCGAGCATAGCACCGAGCTACAGGCAGTCAGGCTGGTGGAGCATGTAACCAAAGGATTCACCCTCAGCATGAGTACTGGCATCTTGCTTTTGGATGTCTCAAAAGCCTTTGACAAGGTGTGGCACGCGGGCCTCCTCTATAAACTAATCCAAAAGGGTTTTCCTTTTTGGCTTCTAAAATTACTGAAATCCTTTCTTGAAGGAAGGAAGTTTCGGATCAAAATTAACAATGTTTTGTCAACATCACGGCCAGTACGGGCCGGAGTTCCTCAGTGTTCGGTCCTAGGACCAATTCTTTATTCGCTTTTCATCCATGATGTCCTTTCCCCCAGCAACTGTGAAGTCTACCTCTATGCTGACGACACTGCACTTGTCGCCCAGTCGTGTACTGGTGATCTGGTTCACGATGGGTTGCAGAATGCGGTGGACGAAGTTCTAGAGTGGGCGGAACGGTGGCTGATAAAAATTAATTATTCGAAAACGCAGGCTATTTATTGTACCCAAAAACGTCGCGGCGCCCCAGCAGAGGTTTCTGTAGACGGAAATCGTGTACCATGGACAAATTCTGCCAAGTATCTCGGTGTCACCCTTGATAAAGGCATGACCTGGCAGAAACATACAGGATCCATAAAAACAAAATTCCAAATTGCATTTCGGCAACTGTATCCTTTGTTATGTAGATCCTCCAAATTGAGTTTGATAAACAAAGTTCGACTATATAAAATGATTATTAGACCAGCCATTACTTATGCATGTGCGGCTTGGTGTTTTCTTGCCAAGACACACATGCAAAGTCTTCAAGTACTGCAAAGCAGAACTTTGCGGAAAATTTGCAACGCTCCATGGTATGTCTCAAATGAGACACTGCACAGAGACCTTGACATTCCTTACTTGAGGGATTATGTCAAGCTTCAGGCGCAGCGGCGTTATAGTCAAGCGGAATCGCACAGCAACCCTCTGTTGCGTGACTCAGTGGACTACACAGTGGAGTAAGTTCGTAAACATTCAAGGCCATGGCTCGCACTGTAATCAAAAGTTATCGTGAATCTTTAGTAAACTCAAAATTACACTCTAACAAAACCGAATCAAAAAATTTGTTTAGCTCACCTCAAAATTAATCCGTCTACCAAGTCAAAAAGCCTAGGTATTTCCTCTTAAACTAAGCATATCTGTTTTTCTTTGTTCTTCTCCTTTTTTCTTCTCTTTCCCTTTCTCTTTTTCCTTGACTTTGTCTGGTTTCTGGGCAACCAGGACTGACAGATTCGACTAACGTACATCAGACAGTGACTAATGGGCAAAGGTCCTACGGACCACCCAGACAAATAAATGACGAATAGTAGGTTGGTGCTAAGCTCGATTGTTCACTGAAGATGTTTAATACGTTAACGGCAAAAATTTCTAGGATAGGAAGTACATCCAATAATGACAAAAAAGTTCCTGTATATATGGTTCCAAAGATGCTTTCCTACCGAGATATAGGGTGATGAAGTTTTATATACGACATTTAAAAAAATCTACGAAGCGGGTACAAATACAGACTCAGTATTATAGAGGTTCAGTGAGCGCATCATCAGCAATAAACGCACAGAGCTTCCCGGCCCAAACTTAATCGTAGAAGCTGGGGTACCTGGACACCTAGTAGGAAATATTTTCTATGCCTCTGGCTTTTTCTGAGAAACAAAGTGAATTTTATGAAATACCATTAAATTTTCCATAAATTTTGTATCCTTTTGTCAGATCACTCGTTTTGGAGATATTTAGATTTTAATATTTGAGGCAATATCCTGAAATATCCTTCTGAAAACATCGTGAAGCTTGATATTGAAAACATTACCTGTATATGGCATGTGAAGAAAGCTATGGCACCTCATTACAACATTAATTGGATAATATATATTATATTAATATAATATTCATGTCTCATCGTCAGCGTAGAAGCTTACCAATCGTTAAACCTTTCCTGTGCACGCCACTGATTTTACCGACATATCCATTTTTGTTTATAGATAAAAAAACTTCAATACAAACAAAACTTTAATTTCAAAAATAAATAAAATGCACTTCTGTTCTTCCAAAAGGCCAGTTTCCTAGAAAATGTTTCCTACAAGCTCCAGATACCCCAGTTTATACGTCCCTGGTCTAGTTTGGGCCGGGAAACTCTGTGTTTATTGCTTATAATGTGCTTACAAAACGTCTAAAGCCCTAACTCAGTATATCTACCGGCCCAGTATTTTTTTCAACTTCGTAAATAAAGCGTGATCTCCCTGTATCTCAGTAGGTTATTTTTGGATGTACTTTCTACCCTATAAATTTTGGCACATCTTTCTAAAAAACCCTGCATATATAAATGTTCATGTCCAGTCTGTCAGCATCACGTTCGAACCACAATAACCTAAATAATAAGCTTACTGATATCCGAGGTGCGTCAAGCTGGCAAGAGCGCGGTCTGCCATCACCCCACTTAAGTGATACAGACATTTTATTTTGCACCTGGTGTTATTCGGCACATTTTACGCTTGAAACTGTTCGTAACATAAAACATTGCTTTTCATGCTATAATCTTGAGATCACATTTTGTATCTATGATGCTATTAGTAAATTGACAATCTTGCGTGCTTAGGAAATAGTACTACTTTATTTGTCTACCTAAGCTTTATACAATAGAACAACCAGACATTGGAATATATATATGCTGTCCTTGAACTCAAAAATGCAATATTAGAACTTTTACTTCTTGTATTACCGGAGTACAGACAGCTTACAACAACAAAAAATCGGATGGCCGATCAGATAAATGAAAGCACAAATCCAATCAACGGAAAACGTAAAAAGAACCTTATCAAATCCACCTCTGCTGTTGTCAAGGGAAACGTGTAAATTAGATTTCGTTATAAAATGCGTGACGTTTTCCAGTTCAATCGGATTCATTACTTGTTCATCGTACATCCCGCTTTCATCTTCATAAAAACTGTTTCGAATTCCCATTCGGTCGGAAATTTCAACTAAGTGTGCTACGAAGCATTGGATCGACACTGCTTAAGGGTGCTAACACAAAAACTGAAGCAACCTTTGAACAGGTTTTACTTCCTACGCCACAGCCGTACATTTTTTTGTCAATATTATCCGTGGGGCTGTCCCCCGAGACGCCACTGGAATTCATAAATATCTTCTAGTACGTGTTGGCTTAACGCCTTATTGCAATGAGCATCACTGCCAAATCCAAAAAAATGGGCACAAGGATCTTTGTTGTTGTTAATACAAAAACCAAAAATTTTATAAAACTGTGACATTCTCCATCTCGAAAACTAGAGATTTTAAATTTGGTCTAGGAATGCGCCGTTGTAATTGTGGTCTATCACTAAGTAACACCCTCTATAGCAATGTCTATTCAAGTCAACTTATTAAAAATCGATTATCCTTATCAAGAAACTTAATTACTAAGAACCGATAGCAAAGAAAAAATAATCGATTGCAATGAAAATCGACTATTTCTTAACATCTCTACAGACCTGTGATCTCAAATACACGCTCAACCTGGACCTGTCCAACTTGATTAGATCGAAGATCCCCAGAGAAAAATAACGTTTCCCGAGTTTCGCTCTTTTCTGAGGCCCCTTCGGCGGTAGCTCTAGCCCTGCGAGTGCCCCAAATTCATTTTTGGTCGGAATCCTCTACAGTAGACCTATTAATAACTTTATCAGAATCCAAGCAAAATTCGGAACCTTCATGCCAGGCAATAAAGTATCCTAACAACAACACCTGTTGACACCACCTAAGCCAGCACGTCCTCGACAAGCAGGCGTCAGGTAATCATAAATGCATTATTTCACAGCCGAAACAACCAGAATGCAATTAATAACAATAATGTATTCCGCAAGGACCCGGGTAGTAACTAACGAGCAATTTGCCCACTGTTGTCTATTTGAACGCTCGCTGCTCCAAATAAAACAATTAACAACGAATTTGGAGCGAAAGACAAATGAATCCCGCTGTTGCTGTACGCTGCAAATCGCGTCAGCCATGATTTATACCCAAGATGCTAATGACACTTGACACAAAACGTGTCCCACGATGGCGTCACACACCGTCATACATGTGTATGCACGAAAACGTACAGTCTGAGCGATTTTCTATTCAGTATCATTGAACTATAGAGTTTTTCATTGCTATAAATGGTGTTTTCACTTCCTACGCCATTGTCGAGGAAGCGCTGTACTCGCGAAAAATTTCGAGAATGAGAAATTGTTTTGTGGATGTTATATGACATGTATATCACGAAAAACCATGTCGCTCATTTCAGGCGGTTTGTCTGGTGGTCTGCGAAATATCGCCACAGACGAAAAATATTTATAGTTTTTGAAAATCAATTCAGTAGTGGCAGCAAGAAAAATAGAAAAAGATAAAAATAGCTTGAGCTCCCTTTTTTGACGTTTCAGATGATTCTGGTCACTTTGCAGGAGTTGCAGTAACCTTTTAAGACATATTATTTCATACATCATAGATTTCCCCGTACATTTGCCCTTAAAACTTGAATGATAGAAACTGTAACGAAAACACCGTTTTTACAGTTTAATGTTTAATTTACCACTATTACACTGATTTATAACAACACTTGAACTAATTTATGACAAATTTATATCCATTAGGACTGGACTATAGCTTGTTGATTCATCGGTTCCTGTCCGTTGACTGACTGCTTATGCCATCTGTTTGGGTATTTTTCTTCAACCGAGGGATTCCAGAAGCACGCTTTGCGTTACAATATACATATATTTTCGATAACGCGTACCGGACAAGTCGAAAAGCCTACGTCTGTCTGCTACGAACGATTAAGGGATAACCGAGTGATGGTGCGTGTATCCACGTATGCAACGCCGTGCTGGTCTTGCGAGTACCCCGACAGACATAGGTGTTACGTTGCTGGGTCGTCGGTACTGTCTATAGGGGGGTAGGCTAGATCAAATCAGTGAGGATTGTGGAATAATTGTATGACCCTGTTTAACTGACATGATCGATTTAATTCCTTTGTTATACATATTCGTAGTTGACTTTCTTCTATGAGGGATAAACTTCTGCCGAATATAATCCTATATGAATTTATAACACTGTTGCTTAGGAAGTGCAGAGTCAATCTACTTGACGTCATTTTTTCATAGAATTAAAGCTATGAAGGGGAACAAGATAAAAAAATGGCGTTGTTTAGCTTGCCGGGCAACGCTCCCATCAGTTCATATTCGACAGACGTTATCCCCTTTTAGAAAAAGGTTAGCTAGTACATGTATTACGATAGAATTAAATGGATCAAGTCCCTCAAAGAGGAAAGCAATTGGTTCATAGTCCCCACACATTGGACAACATTGCGAACTACCCTACCGCACACTGCTTTCATCCGTCCAACCGCAAACGCCCAGTCTCGGATAACTGTTCTATGCTTTTTGCCAACTGATCAGCACGGTCTATGCTTGTCCTTACGTGTGGCAACAAAAGAAAGCGTAGCAACTATCTTCTCTCCGAGATATAAGAGCTATCAAAATAAGTCAGCACCATCTGTTACAAGAATAAACCACTGGGAGAGTGAGTAGCATCTATCGGTTGAAACCAACGAATTCGAATAGATTTGAAGGAGCCAAGCCTATATGTCTACATTGCTTGTCGTCAAAATTGCTTGACCCATGTTATTACCATTGCCTACCAAAGTGAACGTCGATCTGTCGATATCTCAAACGGTTTCTGCGTGGATTTCATATCTGGTTTAATTCTGACGCGAGGGTGAGAAACATTACCCTCGGTGTAAGGAGACTTTACCGTGAGCTCTAGAAAGTGATAATTAAAATCGTTATAATTAAAATCATTTACTAAAAAACACTACTATTCAAGACAAATAAATTCAAAATAGACTTCTGTTAGTATTGCATCTCGAAATCAAAATTGCTTCAAGTAGTAAAAGATCAAAATTGATGTTCTAAACTATCAAAAACAGTGGACAGTGGTGCTTAGTAATTCGTGATCAGCAGCCCAACAAAACCAACGATATACATTACATTTTCAGATCACCAAGTCTACTTTTAGGATTTAATTTACCTTTTTAAAAATCAGCTGCAGTGTAAATCAATAAGAGCTGTATTGAAACAAAACTGCTTTGCCCAAAAACAACTCATTTCAGCCAAATCAAACTTAAACACATCACACAGCTAAAGAGTCAGACTTTTCAAAAATATAAAGTTGAATCATTGTTTCTATAGGAAACATGTAACAGCAACATTTTGTTAATACTAGTCCCTTACCTAGCGATTTTATTTTCAATGAACACCATCAAATCATATACATATACAATAGGTTGACTAAGATACTTGCATGCTCCACTTGTGCTGAATTGCGTAAGAAAGACCGAGTCAACCTACATTACGAATTTTTTTAATTACAATATAATGCAGGCTACAATTTAGAAACCTAGTCTTGGCTCCATAAATGCATCAATCGAAAATGCATGCAAATCATCAGTTTCGCATCCATACACGATACAGGTGGTTTCACTCTAAATTTCTTATCCTCTAACAAACATCCGTTGCATTGTTTCTAAAAGAGAATCACAAATGAAGTAAATACTATTTGATAGGATTCATTGTCTGGCCGAATCAAGCCACATATATGTTTCAATTTCTGTTTATTTTACGGCGTTTCGGTCGCCACCCGCATGGGTATCATGTAAAAAACCTATAAAACGTCAAAAAAACCTATAAGAAGTCAACTTGCAGACTAGGTAGTTTTTAAGGCGCAAACAGTCATTCCACGTTTCCTCACTAGGATCGTTGTGAACGTCCATCTATGGAGGAATCACTCAACTAAACCACGCATTATTGGTTGCATAGTTTTGTGAGGCTGAGTGATCCGGGTGTGAAGTTTTTTCTCTGAGAAGAAAGTTGGTTGAATAGCAAGATCGCATCTGGATGATTATGTGTATTGGTCTGCATGTGTATAAAATCGGTGATATTTGCTGTGTGGGAAAATCATTACTGAATATGCCGAATATGACGGGTTATTTTTATGTTGTGCTTTCTGAAGAGAGGTTATGTTCGAAGTTATAAATTACGAAAAACTGAGGAGAATTACGGGAAATCATCACCGCGCCCGCGTTGTGTGTAATTACTGTTAGCATGTATATGGCTTGTAATTCGACAGTGTACAGTGAATATAATTATTTCTTATCTCTCTGATTCTTGAAATTCAGCAAATTTGTATAATGTAATTTCCAGAATGGATAAGGAAAAGTGGATGCTCAACTATACTTTCTAGCTTTGAATCTCAATTAAGTGTATTTGAGACAAGATCCCAATGTAATTATCATCAATTATCAACTTACAGCTTAGACCTCCAGTAATTCCATCTCAGAAGCAGATTTTACATCACATCAGAGCCAAAGGTTGATAACAAGCCTCATGACGTTTAGGCAACACGTACAACTAAGTGCTCAGTTAACGTCTTGTAGAGTAATCTACATAATGTAAAAAAACAGCATAATGTCAAAAAAATCGGCATAATGTCACTTTTTAAGTTACGGGATACCCCTGCCGGAACTTTTTTCAAGTACGATGACAACTATTGAGAGTATGTAGCCTTGCGGTCGAAACGTCATACAATAAACAGAACTTTAAACATATACATGAAGTTTGATTCGAGTAGAAAATGGAGTCCTATGAACATGAAAACCACAGGACAAATTTCACAAGTTACAATACTACTTGAATTTGGAATAAAATTGAGCGCTCATATTCTGGTACACTAGGAAAGAAAGACTTTTTACCTGCTGAATTTACTTAAGCTTGTTACCCGTTACTACTTACCTGTACAGAACGAAGGCCAATTCCAGTAATGCTGAATTGGCAAATTATGTGTATATTTCCGTTTAAACTTCAGCAGTCATGTATAATTCATATCATGCGGATTCCAAACGGATCCGCACAGTTCGAGCTTCGAGTATATCGCTATTCAACATTAGCCCATTCTTACCGTCAGTGATCCAAGCGTACCCAATTTTCCTTCGGGAATAAGAGACCTGGAGTGTAAATTTTTTAGTCCAACCGATAAGAATACAGGGTGACCTATTTGATAATTATGTGGAAATCTGCTCAAGCGGTGACTCAAAAACTGGTTTATCGTATCGGTATAACGCGCAGAGTTGATGGAAACAGCATTCTCATTCTCATCTTCAAAAAAGTAGGGACTTATAATTCCCAATGAAAACACGGCTCACCATACCGTCACGTTAGGACTATGTAATGGTTGTTCGTGGAGCTCCTGTGGGTTGTCTGAACTCAAAAAAACTATAATTTTGTTTGTTGGTATAGCCGAGTAAATGGAAGTGCGTCTCGTCGTCAGACATCCACAAATTGTTTATGTCGATTTCATTCTCAATCAGGGTTTCAGCAAAACGAAAACAAGCAAGGATGTCTGTTGGTTTCAGTGCTTGGACAATTTAAATTTTGTATGGATGAAAATTGAGATCCTTATTCAAAATTCGAAGTGTCTTATAAATTCTTAACGCTTGGGCTCGTTTTCGGGTTGAACGTTTTGGACTGTGTTCCACAGACATTCTTACACGATCGATGTTTTCGGGTGTTCGAACACTTTTCTTTGGTCCTTTATGTTTGACATTGACAGCTGAAACTGTTTGTTCAAATTTACGGACCCATTCCTTCATAGCATGAGCCGAAGGAACTGTCGACCACTTTGGAAATAAAGTCGGAAATGTCTCTGGGCGGAAACCACACAGTTATTGTTTTTATAGTAAGACTTAATCACAAATGCACGTTGCTCACCAGACCACTGCTCCATGATTACTAAATCTAACCGTTTTTGAGAATTGTTAAATTTTGTGTAAAAAATTACCAATGGAGGTCGATAATTCTGTCTTTGTGAAACGATTTGTAACTGCTCCCTTATAGCAATGGACTTCGTTCTAAATGTTTTTTAATAATAATTGGTGGCCAAAAAAATCAAACAAAGATAAAATCAGAAAAATGCCAAAAGTCAATTTTTTAAAATGGAATCCCGCTATTTTATAATCTCATCATCTAAGGCCCGTATCATCAGTCGTTCCTAAAATTGTAGGGTGCGTTTATGGCCTCCTTGATTGGATTGTCATACTCCTCTCTCCTTCAAAAATGTCTAGATTACACCTGTCCCGTGTCAGCGTCAGCGCTCTCCTATTCTGAAGATATGTTTTCTTTTTAAATTGTAGGAAATTTCAGGCTGATAAAACATGATATAACTCAAAAGCAAGCACAATTTGATGAAAATAGATGTTTGTGGCATAACCTCAAAATAGAGCGCTGACACGGAGAAGTAGAAAACTATGACAATCAAGGAGGCCATAAAGGCGCCCTACAATTGTAGGGACGACTGACGATACGGGCCTTAAACAATAAAACTTAGGATAGTTTTGTATAAGGTCACCTACTTAGCAAATTAGTAGTTTAGGTAATACCGAATCCAACTCAATTTATAAAGGCTTTTCAGGAAGCAAATAGCGCAACATCCAATTGGTCACGTATGACTGTTTGGAAACTAAATGAGCATACCCCCGATAGCTTGGTGGCCAGAGCAACGCTCTGACAGTGGATGTAGCGTGGACGACGGAGTTCGAGACCACGAAATGGTACCACTGTTTTCTCTTTTTTACGCGCGATACGTATACGAAAAAGTCATATACTATGACTAATTTTCAATAATTCAATTTGCAAATATTTCTAACTACTAATTTATGGAGTAGATGACTTTACAAAACTGTCCTTATGTTTATTGATTAAAATGATATTATAAAAACAGAGTACCCATTTGAAAAAAAATGACTCAGCACATTTTACAATTTAAATTTCATCCAATTTTTAAATTAATTATCAAAGTCTTAAATGAAGTCCATTCTATAAGGGTGCAGTTACAAATTGTTCGACAAAGACATAAATATACGAAAAATTCATAAAATTAGGTATTTATGAAAAAGGGTTATGGTTAGATATAGGACGTTGAACTCGTATATAGAATGTATTCAAAATACGCGTAGATTTCAAAAATTTAATAACATACAGGGTGTTCTATTAAAAATAATCAAATAAGCAAGCTACTATCTACCTCTGGTACAACCGTAAATGCCACTATTTTGAAAATATCTTAGCCGGATCCTCAAACAAGTAACGTCGAGTAATCGACAGCTGTAGTTCAACGAGGAACATCCTGTATATTCTAGTATCTTATGTGAAATAGTCCTACTTATACGTACAATAGTTTCATTGTTGCGTTTGCATTTCAAGATATCGTGGCATGGCTAACAAGATATTGTTGATTGGGTTAAAGGCACGTTTCTATTTTACAAAGGACCCCGCACAAAACACATGGAAAATGGGTCTCAGTAGATTTGTCTTATAAATCTGACACATTTCTTGCCTTCTTAAACAAAAGTTCGTATGGGACCTATGATTAGTTTGTATTTCTTAGGTATCGGTGAATTAAAGTGAAAAAATATTTCTTTAAAAAAACCTTTTAGGAAGGGGTATTGTGGAGTATCATCTTAATCTTGTTGTGTTGTTCCTTACAAAGCCAATTTGTGAGGAAAGTTCTTTTTTTCAGCTTGACACTAAGATGAATCTGGAACGGGTTATTCGAGAATTAAAAATAAACTGAGGACAGTTCGTTTCATAAGGGCACAGAAAAGTCCTGGCTGCTTAGTTGTCTTTGCTATTTCAAGATCGTATTGATTTTAAAGGCGAAAGAGAAAAAAAAAGGACCATGAATGCCAACATATATTTGGGGTATTGCAATTTATTGACAATTGATTTGAGTGTTTTTCTGTTTTGGTCTGCTTCCGCTATATGGTTCAGGTCAACTTTTTTGGATAGCGAACTCCAATTGTGTAGAGAGCATATCAAAAAAACCATATTTGCCTAGAGTTTGGGCGTCAGATTTAGATCTGCAATAAACTTCTTAATTATTGTATAATCACCAGGTGGAAACGTTATTTTCATAAACTTGTGAGTAAATTCCTTACACCGTTGCTAAGATGCTAACAGCTGAACCGCAGCATTAGCATCTCTCATAAAAGATTAATTGGAGAATGGTATTTATTAATAAGCTATTTCATAAAAGCTTCATAGATTCCACGCGGTATTTGAATGGTTTTTATCGCAATTAAAAAAATCGATTGCATGTGCACATCCAACGTTTTTGCAAATCGGACAAACTTCCCTTGCTCAATTCCTTAGAAAGTAATCATAAGATTGCTTTGGTACTATGAGAACTTTTTTTTAGGAAGGCGAGAGATATATCATACTTATCTTTTTCAAAAATCGACTAAGACCCATTTTTCATATGTTTTGTTCGGTGTCCTTTACTTTGCAAGACATGTGAGAACAATGAATATCATTGAGGTTTTTTTTTCGTAAACATTACCTCGCGTTACTATTAACGTATGTCCTAAAAGCTTTGGCACAAAAGATTTAGCGGATACTCTTTTAATAAAGAAATTGGTTTAAACACTAACTAGTTATCATACATTACAACTCAATACTTAACCAAACTATACTATCGAATTATGTAGAGTGGCCCTTTCTGCTCTGCCAGACGCAACTTTCTTCCAATGTCTCTCATGAGGTGCTGGACTAAATTCAGATCAATTTCTCCTAGTTTTTCGTAAATTCGCCGTCTTAATTAATTTTGTGCTTCCCAGCCTCCATGATAAGCCTTCGTAAACAGTAAAGCCCAAAAATCCTCTATTGGGCGAGCTTGCGGCAAATTTGGAGGAGTTTTGGGAACAAAAAATATGCTGTGTTGACAATCCAACCTGATTTTTTTGCTCTTCTCACCAATCTCTCTGACCTCTGTACCGTCAATGCACGTGGTCCTCCACTTTTTGGGAGGTTCAGACATGGTATTCCCTGCTCGCTCTCCGCTATTGTTCGATAAATGGTTCTGCGTCAAATGTTTTCATTCTGGAGTATTAGACAGATGTCAGCTTTGGGTACCCGCCCAACCAACTTGTAGATAACTTTTCTTATTTCTAGTTTATACATCTTAAAACGAAAAGGTCAAAATAAATAAATGTCAACTGACACTAAAGTAAGTAAACAAACTTTCATTTCCAAAGGCAAGTTGCCGTATTGCTATAGTTTTTCTATTACACGAAACCGGGGAGAATATAAGAAGACAACTTTTAATAAAACAATAACCGACAGCCACAAAATGTGGTCATATTCTATTATTTTTCCAGAACCGCCTTACCTCATGTCACATTTTTTGCACATTTATTAAATTCAGCTTAGTAAGCGTCGACATTTACGTATAATGGTATAATAATATACCTACGGTGAGGCTCAAGTTTGCCTGACATCGTAATGTATACGAAAGAGAAGCGCGAGGTTCGTGCAATATTGTTTCTCAGTCCGGTTGCTAGGCAACGAGGTGCTTCTATCTCTAGCACACGTATTGCACGGTTCACGCGCTTCCCTCTCGTACACATTACGACGTCAGTGGTATTTGGTTTTCAGTGTACGTACTATCATTATCCACTAGTAAGAGGACGTCGAGCAGCAAAAATTAAAAAAAATATTTGCAATCGAAGCTCAATATCGTTTTCGACAGCGCATTAAAATTTCTATCGTAAATGTAGAATGAATTTTTGCTTCAACGCCTTTCAGAATTCGTCTAACATAAAAATATCGACGGATTCAAGTCTTTTTATGGCTATTGAATTGGACGTATGCCCTGACGTCTAGCAGAAGCTACTGCCAGCTCTAATCTAAAATTGTGTGAAAGAAACTCTACAGTTACATTGTGCCCTTTTCTCGTCTGAAAATCCAGACAGAATCTTCTGCTGAAACAACGGTTGTTCCCAACACGCTTTGTTATTGCACATAACGTTATATCATTACTACATCAATATAAATACCATAGCCATATCAACGATAATCAGCGAATTAGTTTTTATTTTGGCTTGTCTGAGATGAGATCACAGAGAAAGTGTCACATATTCGTCACAGCTGAAAAGTTACTCTTGCCAACCAAGCAAGGCCCAATAAAGAATACTGTTCAAATTCCGCGTGTAACAACAGACCAATTTTATATTTATCCAGATAAAGCATTTTTGATAATGGTCAGGGCCAAGTTTTTACTAACTTTGAACGAGAGATCATTTTCAAGGTTATTTCAAGATCAAATTTCTTCTTTTCTGCATGGAAAGCTCTTTTTTAGGTCACTTCTAAGGGCCCTATCATCAGTCGTTTCTACAATTGTAGGACGCCTTCATGACCTCCTTGATTTTCATAGTCTTTTCTTTCCTTCAGAAAAGCTGGGATATTTCTACTCCTCCGTGTCAGCGTCAGCGCTCTCGTATCGTCAGGCTATGCTTTCTTCTTGAAATGTAAGAAATTTCAGGCTATATAACAAATCATTTAAATCAAAAGCATAAACAATTTGACGCAAATAGCTATTTGTAACATACCCTCAAAATACAGCTTTGACACCGATTAGTAGAAAGCTATAAAAATTAAGGAGGCATTAAGGCACAATAAAATTGTAGGAACGACTGACGATACGGCCCTAAATGTCAAATGTGTGAGGTTATGGAAAGTTCCTAAATGCTTAGCAGGATTATTGACGGAAAAAATCAATGTTGGACCTATAGTAACCTTTAACAATGGTACTGACCTTGGATTTGACGTTGATCCTCATATTCAAAGTAGCAGTAGTACATAATAACGTATCAGAACGTACGTTCTTCCATTACCAGTGTCAAAGAGAAGGGAGGTTCCCACTTGGGAAAAGTTAACCTTGAAATGAAATTTAGTCCAAGGTCACCATTAAAATACTTGTTAAAAGTTACTAAAGCAAATTTCTTTCCATCAATAATCTTGCTAAATTCCCAGGAACTTTCCATAACGTCATACACATGACCCTCATTTGACCTGTAACGTGACGTTCATTTCAGACTTTAGTACATATTCGGACATAGAATTTTCTATTCTCTCGATTGCCGGTGTCAAAAATAGGGTTTTCCTTGGTACATAGAAATTTGTACTTATATACTACATATACAAATATATACTATTATATTACCTTAAGAAACCAAGTAACCTCATTAAGCTACACTCCAAGCATAACGCTCGTATGTATAGATAATGTCACGCCCACCGCGTATGTGCATATTACCGCCGTCTACTACCTGATTTATTAAGTGTCTCGGATGCACTAAGAGAGATGCAATCTTTACAAACCCGTGGCGCACGGCAAGTGCGACCGACAGGTCTGCAATCCGTCGAGTGAAAATACTTATTTGTTTTGTAGACGAATATACGGGGTAATCTATAATGCGTGAAATACGTTCAATAGGTGCGTAGAATTATCGGGGCTAGAAGTGTATCAATACACTAGCATCAAAAAATCCTCATATTCTTAATTTCTCGTGTTTCAATACTTCTTCACTTCTTCACCAGTCACTCCATCTTTGTTCAAAATAAATTTCTAAATCCATTTTTGTTTCCGGCTGCTATCCAAAAGATGGCGCTAGTATCTTGCATATCCCTTTTTGGACTTCGGAATACAGTATACCGGATTTTTCAAATTCGACTCTCTCTATTGGAATCTCGGGTCAGAGATACGGAGTGAGTTAAATGGGGGCAAAGCTGTTCATTTAGCTGACTAAGAAAAGGACACATAGAAAGTTTCGCAATTCAGACTATTCCGGTGAAAAACAAAAGTAGCCGAATTTTCCTAAAGTCGCTTTCATCTTTACCAGGCTTTATAAGAGGTACCTTCACATTGTAACTTTTTCTCCTCTACATAATTAGAATTTCAATATGTCGTTTCGTGCCTCATCCTCAATCATCAAGTTCTTCTTATAGGTGTGATATTGAACTTTTGTTGAATAGAGTATTTAATTCTGACTTCAAAACTATATACACATAGTATGTCTTACATTGGCATTGGCTAACCTAAGAGCCATATCGTCGGTCGTAACTAGAATTGTAAGACGCCTTTATAGCCTCCTTGATTTTCATAGTTTTTCCTATCTTTCCGAAAGACAGAGGTATTTCTAGATTTGTAGTGTTTGGTGTCAGTGCTCTAATTTGAGGTCATACAGGGTGGCCCATAAGTCCTTTGAGCTGGAAAAAAAGGAATAAAACCAAACTAGTTACATTATGAAGAATTATTATATTTTGTTATCATCTTTATTGAATGGGAATTATGTTTTAAAAATCACATCGTCTAAATGCAATCCATTAGGATCACGGCACTCATATAAACGACGTCTAAAATTGTCGATGACTGCGCGGCAAGTCAACACTGTAATGCTTGCCATTTCTCTTCGGATATTTTCTTTCAGGCCATCAACTGATCGCGGAGTGGTGACGTACACTTTACTCTTGAGGTAGCCCCATAAAAAGAAGTCCATTGGGGTGAAATCTGGACTACGTGGTGGCCAGGAAATGTCTCCTCTTCGAGAAATTACTTTGCTGGGAAAAAGTTGACAGACGACGGGCATAGAAGTGTTGGAGGTGTGGGCAGTTGCTCCGTCCTGTTGAAACCAGGTCTGCGTATTATAGCCTGGAAAATTCTGCAACGCTGGTGTCAAAAACTCTTCTATCATTGCTACATACCGCTCCGAAGTAACAGTTAATGCGCGACCTCTGTCGTCCTCAAAAATAAGGGCCATGCGCTGACATAGCAGCCCAAACTGTAACTTTAGGGCTGTGTAAGGGCTTCTGGTGCTTACGCCTTGGATTTTCAGGGCTCCAATAACGGCAATTTTGTTTATTTACATGCCCGTTTAAATGGAAGTGAGCCTCGTCCGAGAACAACACATTATTGAGCGAAGAAAATCGATTCAACATTTCATTCGCAAAGTTTAGTCTCTGAATAGCGTCATTATCTTTTAATTCCTGCACTAACTGAATTTTGTAAGCGTGCAGACGTAAATCTTTCCTTAAAATCCGCTGTAAAGATGTTCTGGGTACGTTTAGTGCACTGGAACGCTTACGAGTAGACTGGGTATGATTTTGACGAACAGACTGTGCCACAATGTTGATGTTTTCTTCAATACGAGTTGTCCTTGGTCGACCCCACCGCTGTTTATCTAACGTCGAACCAGTCTCTTCGAACTTAGCAACCCAGTTCTTAATCGTTTGAGCTGTTGGACACTTTGTAAAATTGTGTAAATTGTGGTATTCTCGATATTTACGCCGCGCAATGGTTGCCGAATCATTATTTTGATAAAACGCGCGCACACAAAAAGCACGATCCGCTCCAGTGAAACACTCCATGGCGACTGAATTCCCAGACACTGAAGATACTGCCCCCACCTCGCCCGCGCCGCTCACGCTCACCCGTTAAATTTTATTCAAATTTGAAATTTCAAAGGACTTATGGACCACCCTGTATTTTATTTTTGACTTCCAAGAAATTTCTCAATACTCAGAAAGAAAAGATAACCTCACTACATGACAGCGCTGACACTGAAGGAGAAAAACGACTATGGCAGTCGAGGAGGCCATAAAGGGGTCCTACAATTGAAGATACAAGTGGATGTGTCTAGTAACAAAATCATTGTATGGAGAAGCTTGACTTTAAACATTTTTTTGTTGGGACTTTTTACCTTATTAACATTTTAAATATTTAGTTTAATTAGTTCATGATTATCTTGTTTTTGCAAACTAAAAGAGTTACTGCTTAAAGTTAGTTTAATACAAAAAAAATTGTTTAAAAATGTTACTTGACACCTTTATCCAGTTGTCTTCAGTTGTAAGAACGACTATGATATGACCCTAAGCTATTTTGAAAAACTGATATTGTCATAGTTGTCTTTGGAAATGACAGTTTATCCGACTAAATCACCCATGCTTCAATTTCTGAGAAGCATCTTTAAAGAACATTCAGATAATTTGTCCATTTCTCGGCTATTACAGGCGCTATCTTACCATGATCGATAGTATTTGAATGCAAACTGTGTTTAGGAAGCAGCAACGTGGTTGAGACTTCCACCTACCCCATTCATGGTTCTATCTGTTACAAAAATTAATACTATCTTGAATGTTTTCGATACTAGCTCAGAATAATATTAAAAAGCTTTGACATTAGGTTGCACTTGTTAAGTAATACCAATCCATCTCAACATTAAAGTCGGGCTGTTCACGTATGCCTGATTCGTTCATAAAAACTTGCTTTCTGATGATATTAGGATACAAATGATAATTTCAAGGCCCACTTAGGAAATTCTCATTTATTGAAATAACTCAGGTTTGTCAATGTCAATGTATGACGTATATACTATACATTTATAGAATTAAAATTGAAGACACAAGTGGATAAAAGTGTTTGGAGAAAATCGACATTAAGCATTTTTATTGGAACTTTTTACTTTATTGAAATTTTAAATATTTAGTTTAATTTGGTTTGTTATTATCTTGTTTTTGCGACAAAGTAATCACAGAATGCAAGAATCACTCCTGAAGGTTGGTTAAGTGCAAAAGAGCAATTTTTCAAAGATATTACATGACACCTTTATCCACTTGTGTCTTCAAGTGAAAACTCTATTTAACTGTGTAGATATCTAAAATATGGCGCCTGTAAGAAAAAATAAAGTTGATGATTGAGGACAAGAGACGAAACAAAATTATGATTGAGACAGAAAAAAGTAAAAACGATTTTGAGAAAACTCAGTTACTTTTATCTATCTTCGGAAATACTCAGAATTGCAAAACTTTCTAGGTACTATTTTTTAGTTATATAAGTGCACGACTTTAACCTCCCCTAATCAATATCAAAATTAGTTGGTTTTAAAAAAATTCCTTCAATACTACATAACTTAAACGTCAACAAGCGGTTTCGTATCTCTTAAAAATTCCGAGATCCCAATACTGATTCTATTCAGATCAAAATTCGATCTGTTACACCTTTTTATCTATTGCAATTTTACATCTGACGGTTTATTGAAAAGTCGTGCCACGTGAAGGCAACATTTTATGAAAATCCGACGCGTCAATACATAAATCCATCTACCTTTGGCTTGCGGTTGGCAAAACAAACTATAAAATGATTTCTATTCCCCAAGACAAAAAATCCAACCATAACTCTGCTTTGATGTAAGATAAATCCACTGTACATCATCCATAGCTGCTGCGTAGTATCAAGTTTATTTTCAGTAAATGTACTACCCTGACATTTACGTGATGCGCCTAGAAGGAAAGCTTGGAAAAGCTCATAAATAGGTCGGTCCTGCTGTATAGAAAACTGCCGCGGTTGCAGTGAATGGTTTCCGCTATTAGCTCTTACCTACGTAATACCGTCGGACAGAAAACTCTTCTCAGAATGGCTTTACTAGAGCGTTTCGTAGGCCTTGAACTCGAAGGTATAGTGAAGATACACAGAAATAGTGGAGATGGTGTTTTTTACAGCTTGATCTATTAATATGTTGCCACGCCTTTTTTTATAAATAAGAGGAAATGGTGGGGCGATTCCTCTTTTCTTGTTTTAAATTAATTATTGAATTAATAAATCACTATAAATGAAATCTAAGGATCAGTCAAAGCAAAACAGCTGTCAAGTGGCGTGTAAATTTAGGCCGTAACTCAATAAAGCGGAGAGTAGGGGGGTACTAAGAGCGACTCAAGACGGATTAAGCCATAAATCCCCGAGTTTTTAGTCGGAACTGGTTTTGCTTGACCACCATACAAAGAAAAGAATCTAGTAAGCCTAAAAGACAGTGACATGTAGGCACTACACTATATTTGAATTCGTAAAATGCCAAACGAAATCAAGAACATACTAAGAATTTCAGTTAACAACAATATCTATAAAATACCCAATTAAAATGATATTTTACCTGCTCACATCAGGGTTTTATGTCAAGGGAATGGATGACTTCCAACAAAATCGGCTGCGAACCAGCTACAAGGCAGCTACAAAACAAAGCTGGAGGATAGAGGAGTATGAATGGTGATTCTCCACAATGGCTTTTCACTAAAAGGAAAAGAGAACTTACCGCTGGAGGTTAAAATCCCATTACAAAATGGACGGTGTAGTACCCTAATCAACACAACTAAACGTAAGGTACAAGATAAAAGGGTACTACTCCATCAACTAGTGCCTGGGGCGTTTAAATCCCAAAATCTAGGAGTTAACGAAAAAAACGCCCGCACATAACCAAAATCATAGCGGAAAGTAAAATGGCGCTGGACGCGTCGGTACGCAATTAACAGAAGGTATCTTGATAGTAAATTACATTTCAAAAGAAGGTAACTTGATAGTAAATCAAATTTTAACAGAAAGTATCTTGATAGAAAAGTAAACATTAAAAGAAGGTTAAGTGAATGGCCTTGAAGAAGCTTATCTTGATAGAACCAAATGTCCCTATACTGCTAGTACGTGTAAAGTCACAAGGTGGCGCGCAGGTTGCCACTGGGCAGAAACAAATGTCTATAAGGGACTAACAACTTTATGAGGAGATTTCTCAGATTCAAGAAAGATTTCAATACAATATTGAGTCGCTGCGAATGACATATAATGCGTGTGAAATTCTACAATCAATAAACTACGTGATTTTAGCAGGTGACAATGTTTGCGTACATGTTCCCTACTTAACTGTATATATGCAAAATTGTAGACTGTATAGACCGAGCCAAATGTTTGATATCATAGCCGTTTTCGATACAAAGGAGTTATTTTTATACAGTTTGACAAATCTAGCTTGGTCTCCCAAGGTCAGATGCGCGGTAGACACGGCGGAATGTAGTGAGGCCACCCCAGTACAAACCAACAGCGATCGAGGTAGTATCGTGGGTACAGCTCCAGTAAAAATTTTAATTGCGTTAGCTATAAATATAAATAAAAAGGAAGCGTTAAATATACAAGAGAGCAGCGCTATTTTATTTTCTACACCAAACAAAAGGAGAAATATTAATAGTAAAGTGGCTCTGGATGGTTTCGAAGAACAATAATAAACTTTCTTGTAACCGCAAAACGTGTACCTACCTTGCAATGTGTACACAGGAAGATGATTGGGCTAGTAGCATATCGCGGAAGCAGAGAAACATTGCGTAAAGAAATTCATAAATTAAGGTTTAAGTGGAGAAAATTTCAGACCAATAGGACGCTATTAATGGAAAAACCAGAAATTCGCCGTTTACGTACAATGTTCTTGAGGAGTATGCAAAAATATAGACAAGAAGGACGTCCAATGTTCTATATCCAAGTTAACGATGTGGTAGGTATGTATTTGTCCTTTTTGGAAGCTCACTCATAATAGAAAAAAATGGAAAATTCTACAATGCCTCATGAGTTTTAACCTCTGCACAGTGATGTTTTGGTTTAGGGATGTGTTGAGAATATTTACTTTATAAAATGAGTACATTATTTCCATTTGTTTCTGTTCCACCGTTGATAAGTTATATATTTTATAAGAATGAAACGTTTAAAACAGCTGCCCGGAATGCTATATACAATTAATGTATTCCACCAAAAGATACCCGATCCAAGTGAGGTGGCCGAAACATTAGTAGAAATTCAACCCTACAAATTTGGACTTATTTGCTAACCATAAAACGTGGAGAATTAACTATATAGTACTCTAGTAAAACAAGCTGGTGGGCTGAAGTTTGGAAGATAAAATTGTAAATGTATAACATGTTACAGCGTAAAAGAAAATTTTAAAATGGCGGCTGGGCGTCATCTTGAAGCTTTTTATATAACCCTAGAGTACCCACTTACCGACTTTCAAAATGCGGACTGGCGGGCTGTCGAGGTTGAGCGTTTTTGTGATTTGAATGGCTAGTAACTCAACAACTAATCGTGGAAACACTTTACAGTTCTTGGCAGTATTATTACACGCACTATAGGTTGTGTATATAACGTTGCTTGTCGGTTGTTCAAAGCTTTAGCACTTATTAATAGATATGTTAATAGATACTCTTCTTCAATTTGTATGTGTAGTTTTTAAACAAATAAAATATCATTTCTATATAGAAGAAATATATATGTTCATCAAAGTTTAATGAATATTGATATTTCTAGTATAAAATATTTATATTTTTTAAAGCAACCTTTTGCCGCTATGAGTGCTTGAATTCGGCGTGGCATGCTGTCAACGCAAAACTGCAGCATATCCTGCATTTTAGGATTTTTATTTTACACATTTATACTTTTATCCAATAGTTGGGTATTATTTGTTATACTTTGGACTCATTCTATTGGAGAATGTTATTAAGTGGTGTCCTAGCGTCCAACCAGCTGTCACTTTTACGCCAAAATTTTAGCAATAATTTCATCACCTCGGATTTCAACGATCAAAGTTTATATTTTCGCTTCTGTGAATCCATCATGTTGTGTTATTTTCTTTCGGTTCCCCGATATCACGAAATATTCATTATATATTTATTTAATAATATTTTTTAGTTACTTAAATATTTGTTTTTCTAAATAAATATTTAATAAATATTTGAAATATAATATTTTTATTGAACATTTATTCAATATATTTTAAATATTTTAAATACAATATTTCATTTACAATATTCATTAAATATTTACTTTTCAATCAATGGAACATAATGAATCTCCAATAATTAGAAAATATTCATTTAATATTTTCGGCTATGACACATGTGCGTGTGACATCGAGCAGCCAATGGGATAATAGCAAGCCGGCCTGAGGCGACCTGTTTGACGGCATCCGTTTTACCTGTGACTTTCACTATGATAGCGTGCTTCCTGTGTACCTCCAAGTGGTTCATTATTTGAGTGTTTTTTGTGGAAAAGGGAAAAGGGTAAGTTTATCAATAATTACATAGCATAATTTAACTGACTAGTAAACATTATTATGCCAGCTGAGTATAAACGTATTCACAAAACCATAAATAACTAACCTTGAAATGTAACAGTCATTTGGTATTGATGGATTTATCTGAGAACGGGTACGAAAATTATGTTCATAACATCCCAAGGAAAAGACATATAATCGCAACTTGATCGAGATACATCAAAAATGCTTTTTTTAAATATCTCAATTATAATTATTTCTATGGTAGTACGTTTAACAGTCGAAAATACTTTACTGTTGTCCCTTGAATTGTAATATAAAATCCCAAATAGTTATGGCTAAGTTAGCTCCCTTACGAAAAAAGTCACATTTCAACAAAATCAATAAGTGGTCTATTTTCAAATACCTTTTCTTTAAAAGTTAGTCAAAGGATCAAGTTGTGCCCATGGACATTATTCATCAAGATATCTAAAATAACATACCAAATTTTCTTAGAGTTAACCAAATCTCGAACTAGCATAGACAGAAAATGTGGGATCCTTTTAGGTACATTATAGAGCTGCTTTTCAGTGACCCAGTTGAGCTACTCGGAGTAACTCACCATGCTCAGCACCAGTTTTGTTCCACTTGTATTTTATATTCCCATTAATACACTGGAAAGCAGCTTGTGTAATCAATAATACTTCATGATTAGTAAGTTCGTTTTTTTTTCCGAGGAGTGGACTTGCAAGATGCGGAATCGGCTTGGAATATTTTTTTATAATATTTTTCTAGCAAATGAAACCATTATATCTAGAATGCATTTTCCTTATGAACCCAATTTTATATAAGCATTCCTACAGGTTTCGCTAAAATAACCAATGGAGAATTTTCTAAATACACTGAAAATATGTATCAGATTAATGCTTGAAAATCCATACATATATACGAAAAATATTAGATATTTCATCAAAATATCTTTAAAAATCTTTCCTCATATATTTTCTAAATATTTGGAAAAATTATCACAAAAATATATGAATTATATATACTACAAATATCTATAATGAATATTTTATAAATATATAAGAAATGCATTTATTAAATATTAAAAAATCTGTCTCTACAAATATTTAACAAACATTTTTTAAAAATATTTAATAAATATTTAATGCTATCGGGGGGTTAGTAAGCTTTTCCCGGTATAGTCATACTTAATAGACACATGCCCTTGTAGTTTTTATCTCTGTTTTTAAATAATAGTAATACGATAGCTACCTCCCAGTCCTTCGGTATTTTGTTATCTTCTGCTATTTTGTTCAACAGTTCTTAAAATACTCTTTTACCTATATTCCCCATCTACTTTACTATATCTGCTAATATTCTGTTGTGTCCCAAGGCTTTCCCTAAGTTGTTTACAGCACTTTCTAGTTTTTCTCCAATAATAGGTTGTGTTACGATTCGATCATTTGTCCTAATGTTTTGTATTAACTCGTCTTTGACACAATTTTCCGTATATTTTTCCCCTCCTAATTACTGCTAAAAATATTCGCTTAATATTTCCATGATGTTTCTTAATATACATTTTTTGGCCCTTCGTTCTCATTGTGTTCCTGTTCTTAAAATTATTAGATGCTTACGCCATTGATATCAGCCGTCACATACACACATCTCCACAAGCAGCCTTATTACACATCAAACTCCACAGCAACCCAAATCATCTCACAACGAAGCCAATCAGGTGGCTTCAGTATGCTCTGAAGTGACACCCGATAACCGATAAACCGCCCTGAATAAGCGTACGATAACTTACAAAGTCGATACTGGAAGTTATAATGACGCCAACTAAGCGAAATGTGTTTACCGCAAGCTAGCTATAAAGTTTCATGTCAAAAGCCTTTAATGTTTTAGCCAAACCGAGCGATTAAAGTATTCATGAAGCTTCGGTTATTATTTAGAGGTTTGTTGTGTAAATTTTGGCTTATGAGGTTCGACAGCTGAAGTATGAAGTTGTGTTATTTACACCAAATCGAAGGCGGATGCCTAAACATCGAGGCACCGCGACATCTGTAAGAAACTTAGAGACACTTTGTTAATCCGATTCTTGAGCTGATTAAGTTTGCAGAACTGGGAAATACCTCCTTAGACAGACTATTCCACAATCTCGACACCCTAGGAACAAAGGAGCGACCGTGCAATCCAGTTCTGGCTGTACATAGTCCGTGACAATTAAGATGGGACGGCAAAGTCTGACAAAACTGTCTGGCAGTCTCGTCGCGCGGTGGCATCATGGAGGAGAGCTATACGGAGCAAAGCACGTTCACATGTGGAAGATGGGTCTCTGGCGGCTCGTCGGTGCGAAAGTGCTTAGTGACCGTTTCCTAGAGTGTCACCGATCAGTCGGACAGCCCTTCTCTGAACAGTATGGAGTATGGAAATTGTAGTCGAGATATCAGCACATCTGAACAGTTCTCGAGGTTAGGTCTTATCTGGGCCTTGTACAGAGTGACGAGGTTATGAGGAGAAAAGTTCCCTAAGCAAATAGCATAACAGCCAAATAAAGCTAGAGGTAAAAAAAGGCTAACAATTTCGTCTGTGACAACACCTAGAGGTTCCTACTGGATAAGGAAGTGGTAATTTAGTGCAGACTTGGCAATTCAAGATCTACTTTTGCAAGTGTATGGCGTAGAGGTGACGTGGTCATTAACCTTTTTTAACTAACAATTATCACTATATTGGGGCTGCAAGATCAACTTTACAGTATTCCTTAGGCAACAATATATGTTGCAACAACATTTTCAAATCGTTCTTAGCAACCGCTATACAAGCGGAATAGGCACTCCTAAAAGGATACTTCAATCACTGTATGAGGGCTGCATGTAACAGTTATAAAACAAATGTATAAATACTCTTGCAGCTGCTAAGGAACTTTTGCACGCTCAATTTTTGTCAAGTATACAATATTATAATATTATAAATGATAGCTTAGGATTTTCGAGGTCGCGAGTCTACGCTGGGTCTGCTCCTATACAAAATCATCAAAGTGTGGGTTTAACCAAAGTATAATTATTGCTTTCATAAAACTATGATGTGATTAAGTGGCCTTAATGGATCAGTTCAAGAATTACACGGTTATTCGAAAGCATATGTAAGTAAACGCAATTTATTTTTTCTGTATGGTCAAATTTGTGTACAAATAATCCATATATGGTACTCCCCAGTCACGCCCACGACCTGCCAAATTTTTGAAGTGCTATAGATACAGTTCCAGCGAAATATATTTCAGTCCCTAGGCGACAGAACACACTACCGTACGATAAACTGACCATACAGATAGACTGGTAGAGATCACGTAAATAATGGTTACAACACTGATAACTCTCGAGGACATATACAAGCTGATCAAGGAGGGTAATCAAGAACTCAAGAGACAAATTAATAGCTTGAGCGAGACTGTTAATGAAGGCAAAAAAGAAATAAACAACATCAATAATAAATATAGAGATATCGAAAAGGAAAATTCATTATTGAAAAGCAAAATCCTTAATCTAGAGAATAAGCTGAAAAAATATAACATAGTTATCTATGGGGTAAAGAAAAGTGATAAGAGGCCTATGGGAGATACTTTAAGCAATATCATAGAAAAATTAGAATTTCAAACTTCCCCAAGTGCCGTAAGGGACTGTTTCCGTATTGGCAAAAAGCTATCCGATTCTGATAATAGAGCTAGGCCACTTGTCGTCGAATTCGTTAACTACAACGTAAAACAAAAGTTTTGGAGAAAGCAAGAAAACTTCCTAAAGGTGTTGGCATACGCCAAGAGAAAATCATCAGAACCTGAAGAAAGCCAGAGAAGCATCTAATTCTGCGTTTATTAAAAACAATATTCATTATGTCAATGACGAAGCGTTTATCTGGGAAAAGCCTCAGAATGACGATATTGATGACCATCAGGATGAAGGAATCATTGAGACAGTTATCTCTAAGCAGGATAAAAATGTCGAAGAACAACTGCTCCCTCAAGATACGAAAAGTGGGAAAAGAGACTGCAAGATGGACCAAGCAAGGTCAACAAGATAGTTCAAGCAGGCTCATCTAAAAGTACCCCTACTTCCTCACACAAAGGGCCTAAACTACGCAGTACTTCGAAGTAACTGAACCATTGTGTAAGCTTGTGTTGTGTCTTTTGTTTTGTTGTGAATTTACAAACGCTGAGCGCCTTCCTATACCTTGTTTTATCGATTTATTATTCTGTGTTTATCCGGGTGCTTTTATTAGTATTGCATATATTCGTTGCATTTTCCTTATTCTGTATAGATCTAATATATTTATCACGTAATTATACTCATTTTATTTGCAAAATATGGTGGCTCCTCTTTAAGAATAAGCCTTCGCCAGATTCAAACCAACTTCGCTTGAAGACTTTTTTTATATATTTTTTTACACCTGTTTTCAATGTGTCTAGACATCTAAAATTCATGAGCTTCAACGTAAGGTCAATTCAGTCTGGTTGTCTAACTTTGAAGGAGTATGTTGTTGACTGTGCTGTCGATGTCCTGGGTATCAGTGAGCTTAGCTAACTCCAGACATTGATACCTCTTCAGTATTTATCAACAACTTCAATGTCGTTAGAGCAGATCGAAATAGCAGAGGTGGAGGCGTCGCGTTTTATGTGAGAAATGGTATTGCCTTCAAAATATTGCACTCTAATATCACCACAGTATTGGAAGAACTTTGGATCTCTGTAAAGGTTAATAAACGCAGATATTGTCTAGCTGTAGACTACCGTCCATCATCGGCTTAATTGTTTTCGTCAGTTAACTGAGTCTTTGGCCAACGTTTCACTCGATAATGATTACGCAATTATCATGGGCGATTTTAATATTAATGTTTTAATGAACGACGGCCGATCCGAGATACTGAACTGTTTTCTTGAGTCCTTTGATCTGTCTCAGTTAGTGAAAGAGCCCACACGTATAACTTCCAATAGTCAGACAACTATAGACTTGCTCATGGTTAGCTCCGCTGATATAATAAGTGGTTATGAAGTTGTTGACGTAGATGGAATATCTGACCATCTGACCCCAATATTTAATGTAGATGCATTGGAGATGGGCAACCTATGTAAGCTGAGGACATATCGTGATTACACTACCTTTAGTCTAGACAATGTTTACCATGATTAACTTTTAATAAACTGCGATTTTTTATCTACGTTGAGAGATGTAGATCAAATGATTGACTTTCTAAGCTCTAATATCTTGTGCACCTTCAACTTGCATGCTCCTGTCAGAAAAATTCGTGTTACCAACCCACCAGCTCCTTGGCGAACATAAAACTTATGATGCGAACAAAAAGTGACGCATATGAAAAATTTAAACGTACAAGAACGATTGCTGACTGGAAATTCTATAAGAAAATCAGAAATTATGTTTGTGGTGCTATTAGGCGAGAGAAAAAAGCCTACCTTCATTATGTTATGAGACAGAAAAAATCAAAGACTACATGGAACATACTCAGATCTTTGAACATCGTGAAACATAACTCCATAATTCTACATCCACATCTTCAGGATCTCGATTCATTAAATCGTGCTTTTTTAAACGTACCTCAAATAACCAAAACATTAACCCAATTAAACCTTTTAGACAAATATGAATTCGTCAAGAATAATGGTACTTTTCTGTTCACGACAGTTTCCCTGCCACTGTAGAGAAAGTTATCAATCGCATCAAAAGTCATGCTAAAGGCTCAGATGGCATCACAATTGATATGATCCGTATAATACGTAAGCATTTGCTCAAGCATATTGCCTTCATTATTAACTTTTGTATAACAAATAATCTTTAACCCTCTTCCTGGAAGAATGCTCTTGTTCTCCCTCTGCCTAAGTCTAATTATCCTTCAAAGTTTCTGATTTTCGTCCTATAAGTATGTTACCAAGTCTATCTAAGCTTTTGGAAATGGCTCTACATGAGCAGCTGCACACATTTGTTTGTCAAAATGATTTACTGGCCACCTCCCAATCTGGATTCAGACCATTACATAGCACCACCACTGCGCTCCTGTTTATCTCGGATAATATTTATAGCGCCGCTCATCAAGGAAAGCTGTCTTGGTTAGTTCTTCTTGATTTTAGCAAGACCTTCGATACGGTTGACCCAAATATTCTCTGTAAAAAGCTTAGATACTTTGGCCTGTCCTCATCGGCCTGCACGCTGAATAGAAGCTACTTAACTGATCGCTCACAGTCTGTCATATATGAAAACAATATATCAACTTCTTTATTCAGAAATTTTGGTAGCCCTCAAGGATCTATTTTGAGTAATCTTTTATTTGTTATTTATATGTATGTGATTTTCATGAAACCTGTCATATATGAAAACAATATATCAACTTCTTTATTCAGAAATTTTGGTAGCCCTCAAGGATCTATTTTGAGTCCTCTTTTATTTGTTCTTTATATATATATGTGATTTTCATGAAACCGTCAGCTACTCAATCGTTCATCATTACGCCGATGATACCCAACTTTACAACAGCTTCGATCCTGATGAATATATGCTTGGCCAACATCAAATCAATCAAGATCTGCAGTCCATTTGTGACATATCTAGTGCTCACAATCTAAAACTGAATGCTGGCAAATCTTGCTGCATTTTATTTGGGCCCAAAAAGAATCGTGAAATAAATCAACATCGCATTAATATTATGGTGAATAATGAAGACTTATCCTTCGTAAACGAATGCAAAAACCTTGGTATCTGGTTTGACTGCAAGCTACGCTTCACTAAACATGTTAACCAACTAAGCAGTGCGTCCTATAATGTGCTTCGTCAGTTATACCCGAGTCGAAGTGACCTGTCAACACAGCTCAAGCTTAAACTCTGCGAATTTCTTATCCTGCCAAAATTATCTTACGGTGACTCTGTTTATGGACCTGATCTCTTACAACGTGATGGCGAGCGGATTCAGATGATACAAAACTCATGCATCAGATTTTCTTATGGAATCCGTAAATTTGATCATATTAGTAGCGCTTTTGACCAATCGGGAAGGTTTAAGATGAATAAATTGAGGAAACTGCATTGCCTATCTCTGGTACATAAGACCCTTCTCCTTAAAGCGCCATATTATCTTTATTCAAAGGTAAACCTCCTCTGTCAGTACAATCAAAGATCCTCTAGGAATAAACGCATCTTACTTATCCCGCGGCATTCGACAGCATTGTTCACACGCAGTTTTTCGTACTGGGCACCCAAACTATATAACTTGTCAAGTTAGTATAAAGAAGATAGCCTAAGCAATTTTAGAAAAAGGTTAAATATCAGTTTAAAGCAATCGGATGGCTAGAATTTAACTTTACGCATATCCACAGGTAATTTATTGTTTCCTTTTTCTGAGAAATGTAATATTTTAAGATTTTCTCTTTTTGGTGGTCAATGTTGTGAACTGTTCCATTTAAATGTAGGCATTTTTTTTCTCTTTATAGTTTGTGTCAATGTTTTTTTAGGTCGGGTTGAAAAACAGCATAAGCTGACACTCCAGCTTTTCGTCACTAGTCCTCTTAAGCCAATTATTTTGTAATCATGTGACGAATAAAGGCCATTTATTATTATTATTATAGCTCAAACAAAGCTAAAAACCTCTCGTTTTTAACTAACGGAACTATAAATTGGAAAATAATTTTTAATTACAAAGAGTTTATATTACAGTAGTACATGGTCAATACATGGTACAATCAATCATGATTAATGACCTCAAAATAAAATTATAACAAAATTTAAGTTATTAATAGAATAATTCAGTTTAGAGTAAAAAGCGTGAGGTGCTTGATATAATCTTACAATGATTCTATTGGCAACTACCTATGAGAGGAGAGTTATGAAAATGTACTAAATGCACCCCAGGCTTTTTACTTTGAACGGAATTATTCTGTTAATAAATTAAATTTTGTTATAATTTTATTTTGAGGTCATTAATCATGATTGATTGTTCGACCATCTACTACTGTAATATAAACTCTTTGTATTATAATTAGCTATAAAGGCGTGTTTTTTGTCTTTTTAAACTATTATATATTTTTCATATTCTAGTTCGATTTATCAATTATTTTTTTGTGGACATGTCATTATATTGTATTGTCATCGATCCTTGATACGTGTGCGAAGTTTCAAATTAATCAAACTTCTGGAAATTGGTGAAAATTATGCTCAAAGATTCCGTTACATAGATACATACAGGCCAAGCTAATATAAGCGTGTTAAATATATATATATTTTTTTGTCAGGATAATCGACCAAATGTATCCACAAACGGGAGAACTGTGCGCAAATTTCAGCAAACCGGATCTGTAGGAGATGTGGAAACAAATGTGCCGATCGCCCAGTTTGTTCTGCTGAAAACATTGCTACTGTTCGCGATAGTGTGGCAGAAGACCCGGCAACCTCGACTCGCCGTCGTGCTCGACAACTGAACATCTCACGGACATAACTGATGGGAATTTTGAATACAGACTTGCATTTACACGCTTACAAGGTCCAATTTGAATCAAGAGCAGAAGCCGAATGACCATTTCAAGCGACGTCAGTACTCCGAATGGTTGGTTGAACAGACAGACGCGAATAACGACTTCACGAAGAAAATTAATCATCTTCAGCGATGAGGCACACTTTCACCTCAGTGCATTCGTTAACAAGCAGAATTGTCGCGTTTGGGCAAATGAGAATCAACGAGTGATTGTTGAAAAGCCGATGTATGCACAACGAGTGACTGGTGCGGTTTATGGACTGGCGGCGTCATCGGGCCGTACTTCTTCGAAAATGAGGTCGGCCAAGCAGTTACCGTGAATAGCGTTCGCTATCGCCAGATGATAACGGACTTTTTGTGGCCAGCAATTGAGGATATGGAGCTGTCCGGTATGTTGTTCCAACAAGACGGTGCCACTTGCCACACAGCCTACGAAACGATGGCTCTTTGGCGCGAGAAATTCAATGGCCATGTTATGGCGTTGTCAACCGGCCGCCACGATCATGTGATTTGATACCGATGGACTTTTTTCTTTGGAGATATTTAAAAGAAAAAGTGTACGTCAATAGACCAAGAACAATTCAAGAGCTAAGGGATGTGATAATTAGGCAGATCAATGACATTGAACCTTAATTATGCCTCCGTGTCATTGAAAATATGGACCATGGGATAGAGGTATGCCACCGAAGCCGTAGCGAGCATTTAGGCGATATTTTGTTTCACACATAATATTGTCATGGATCTTTCTATCATAATAAAAATAAATTGAGGTAATCCTGTGAAAGCGTTTTGTTTTATTTACAATTAACATCGTGCGTTATGGTTGGACCACCCTTTATAAAAGTTGTGGTATTGTTGTAGATGTATAGGCAATTTTTGTCCAAATCAAGATAATTGTTCAAATCGGGATAACTGTCCAAATCAGCGGCTTGTCCATATTGGAGTTGAATATCTACAACAATAATACTTTGTCGAATCCATACTGGGAGTCTAGTCAAAGTCTATTTTCACTACACTGTTCTGTACTATACGCTTTATAAAATATTATTCATTAAGTTATTGAAAACGTTCTTCCAATATCAACCATCCATTTCTCCGTTCAAGTTTTAAATCTCGATACTGATGTTATATAATTTTTAAGATTCAGAGGTAGCATATTTTCAATTTTGGTACAAGAGAAAGAAAGTGTCTCTGTCCTACAGATTTATTTCTTCGAGTGATAACATAGCAATATTCTTTGTGACGTGTTTGATAAACATGAGAAATACTTCGCAATTTAAACTTGCCTTCATGGATATTCTTGAGTTTAGTAAAATGGTAAGGTTGTCGTACATCAAGAATAGAAGCTTTGGTGTATAACAGGTTCGTGGCATATGCCATTTTTTCTCATATATTATTTTTAAAGTCTGTTTTTGCAATACATCAAGGTCTTTCAAATGTGTGTTGGTTACTTCGTGCCATCATATGATTCTATTAGGCAGCTGCTGGATGAATGCTGATATTTGCTCAGGAAATCTTTCAGAAGCCTGCACGTTGGAAATAGGCCTCTCATTTATTTTCAAATACATCAAGTACGTAAATTTCATCTCATGTGCTTGTCCACCATGACACCAAGGTATTTCAGACAGTCTGCCTCATGTGAGTGTCAACTTGCAATGTTCCTAAATTAGGTTGACTTAGTGTAAGATGTAAATGCTACATATTTTATTTTATCACAATTTATTGTTAATTTTTTAGCTTGGATAAAATCAACTATAGATTTGAAATCAGTTTCTACTGTTTCCTTTAGTTTATTCCATGCGTTTGATGTACCTATAAAATACAACGGTGTTATCTGCAAAGTTTATTATATATATTATATATTTATATATTATATGTTATATACCTTGACTATTTTTTAAAGAAGATTGATCATGTAAACTGTGGATAAGACCGGCCCAAGGATTGTATGCTGCGGAACTCCACAAACCACAGTCCTCGTATGGCTAGTTATACCATTTGCACCCTCGACCTGCTTCTGGTCTGCCAAATAGCTTGTTGACAAATCTTTTGCTTTTCCTCTTATTCCATCAACTTCTAATCTGCTTATTAGCTTACTATGATATACAGTATCAGGAGCCTTGGATAAGTAAGGAAAAATTCACTGTGCCGGTATTTTGTTATCTAGTGTATCGTATACCTATATGATATGCAAGTTCCAATATAGCATCTTCCGTTGACCTCCCCTCACTGAATCCGTTCAGATTTTTCGATATGACATTATACTTATTGAGAAATCTAATAAAACGCGGGCTGCTTGATCAATGAACTAAAAGTCTTTGTCACAGCAATCGAAAACGCAGCAAATAGATGCTGTCTTAGGCCCGTATCGTCAGTCGTCCCTACAATTGTAGGGCGCCTTTATGATCTCCTTGATTGTCATAGTTTTCTACTTCTCCGTGTCAGCGCTGTATTTAGAGGTTATGTCACAAACACTATTTGCATCAAATTGTGCTTGCTTTTGAGTTATATCATGTTTTATCAGCCTGAAATTTCCTACAATTTAAAAAGAAAACATATCTTCACAATAGGAGAGCACTGACGCTGACACGGGACAAGTGTAATCTAGAAATTTTTGAAGAAGAGAAAGGAGTATGACAATCAAGGAGGCCATAAACGCGCCCTACAATTGTAGGGAGGACTGACGATACGGGCCTTAGACATAGAGATAATAAAACATATGAGTATTTAGCTTAACCCAGGAGAGGTCTCGATAATTCATCCGTGAGTTGTGATCACTATGCTGGACACAGTTTCTGCTCGATTTACAACCGTCCTATCTTCATCTCTCCAACTGGCACCTGTTTCCATTGCCGCTACATTATTACACACTCCCCGGCATTCCCAAGACGCAGATAAACGCTAGCGACACAACTACTTACTTATTCTGGGTCAAGAACTCACCACCCGGCGGTATATTCTGCATGTCGTAGCTTAATCCTGAATGCCCGCCCTACTTCTACACTTCGGTGCAATCTGCGTTAATCTTTATCAGGGAGGATGTCGCAAAAAGTAGAGAAATCAGACGGAAGTTGCAACTGACGATTTGAGAGCTATTAGGATATATGTTGTAATCATATCGATAATTTCCAGGTGGTATTATTACAGCAGATCAAATATTCAGCATCGTTAGGCTTTTCAGTCGCAGGTTAACTTTCAAGATGGGAACAAGTTCGGTTATTTGTATAGCTCGAGGAAATACTTTCCTTCATATAACCTCCTCACTCTGTATAAGGCCCAGATAAAACCCAGCCTCGAGTGCAGCTTACGTGTTTTGGGGTGGTTCCACTTTGACTACACTGTCCATACTCGATTCTGTTCAGAAGAGGGCTAGACGACTGCCCTAAAGAAATAGTTTTATATCTTAACGTAGGTACTTTTGTAACCAACGTTAAGTAATGTAACATACATTTTACAGAATATATACTGTATATTTTTACACAACATGCTCCGGTATATCCAACATTGGTTATGTATTCAAACACAATAACAGGTTCTGGGAACGCAGTTCGTGACTCGTGAAAACCCATAATATGTATACTATTTAGTTTTACTTGATATGCTATGATATTATATCATGCCTGAGCCTGACTATCTTTTTCACATAATTTGCTATGCAATTTATTGTACAGGAAGTCCCACATACAAAAGGAAGCACCGAAGTCATATATCACTGAAATCATCGTTTCAATTGATTTATTGAAAATTACAGTGTAACAGAACCATTCTAGTACAGATAATTCTAGGTGTTGTAGTTCATGGCCGTAAATGGGATAACTGATGAAATGTAGTTTCAATAATCACTTTATTTGAAATCTGGAATTCGAATTCCAATCTGTTTGTAACAGGCTCGTACATAAAGTAACTTTTTAACATTAACCACATCATATGCTTCTGAACTATAAAAATATTACTCCCATAGGTGCACTAAACATGCGTCGGAAGATGGCGGAAAGTGAGAAGTCGTCTGAAAATTCGTCTCTTAAAAAGAATGAAAAAAAGAATATCATACTGTGCCTACACTGTAAAAAAAAAGTTGTGAACGTAGTGAAGTGCAAAAAGTGTAATAACTCGTTTCATCCTGCTTGTCTGGAGCAGGCAGGCGAGTTGAAAAATACCAATTGTATGCACGAATCAAGCAAGGTTAGAAGAGAGAGTGTAAACATGCTGCTCTGTGAAGATTCAACGGAGTTGGATCTTCTAAGAACGCTGGTGAAAGAACTGCAAAGCAAAAATCGAATCGCGGAAGAAAACAGTCAACTTTTGAGAGAAAAGGTGCATTTCCTTGAAGATAGAGTTGATTACCTAAACAAAAAGGTCCAACAATACGAAAATATCAAACATCCATCGGATTCAGTGACATCTAACGAGGAACCTCGCAAAATCCATAATGCGGTTGCAAACAACGAAATCGTAATTCTGGAAAATCTTAGTGCTGAACCAGTTGACGACAGTGGCGCACTGCCTGCGGCCAACTCCCCTGTCATCGTGAATTCAGAAGAAGACAAATGGGTAGAGGTTAGAAACCGAAATAAAAATAAAATCTCGGTCAGAAACAGACCTGTTGATAAATCCAGTCGACCTGAACCTTTGAGAGGCTCCAATGTAAATATATGCAGCCTTAGACCAGCATCCAGAGTATCATCTTTGTTTTTATCTGGCCTGGCACCAGAAGTTACCAGCGAAAGCGTGAAAAATTTTCTGAAAGAAAACAACTTTAATGAATACACCTGCGAAAAAATGAAAACCAAGAAAGAAAAGTACTGCAGCTCATTTCGACTTACTGTTCCTCATGATGACATTGATAAATATTTATGTCCGGATCTGTGGCCAAGGGGCATCCTAATAAACCATTTTCGGAACCTGCAGCGCCAAAATATGGTAAAGGAAAACCTAAACAGCAGGAAGTAAAGATTCTGCATATAAATGTGAGATCCCTAAGAAGAAAAATAGATGAGTTGGAAGCCTTTCTTGTTGATGAGGACATTGATGTACTGTGCCTGACAGAACAATGGTTGACCAAAGAAGAAATGGAAGTTGTCCATTTGCAGGGATACATGATGAGAGGGTCTTCTGAACGGAAGGACTTCACAGGTGGAGGAACTGCAATTTTTACCAAAAATAAATTTAATTCATGTGTTATAAGTATTAATCCTGCCTTTTATATTGAGAAATGTATTGAGTACTGTGTGGTTTATTGTCAGAGTCTGAATGTTTATGTTTTAACTATTTACAGATCTCCTTCAGGGAATTTTGATACCTTCTTGGAATCAATGGAGGAAATATTAACACAATTGAGTACGAATAGGCAAATTATTCTTGCTGGGGATTTCAATGTAAGTTTCAACACATTAGATGTTAATACAAGTAAATTGTGTGACCTTCTCGCTAGCTTTGGCTTAGAAAGAACAATCTTTGAACCAACTCGTGGGGACTCCTGTCTTGACAATGTTTTCCTTAGTAGTGCGATGGAGCTGTGTGGCTCTCAGGTATGTGATATTGGAATATCAGATCATAAAGGTCAGCTGGTTAAATTTCTTGGTTGTGAAACCACAGGTTTTACTCAAAATAAAAAAATGTATAGACCAGTAACACAAAGAGGTTTGTTTATGTTACACAGTAGGTTGTCGGAGATATCTTGGGATTTCATTACTGTTGATAGTACCAGCGGTGAACAAAAGTTTAGCCACTTCATGGATATTCTTCAAGAAGCCTATACATACTCTTTTCCAAAGAAAACTTATGTGGTAAGATCCGACCAGGGCAATAATATTTCCTGGTTTAATACCGAACTAAGGGCAATGAGGGAACATTTGAGGTTTTTGAGAGAGCTGAAAGGGCAGTATGGTTTTGTGAGTGACCAGTATTATAAAAACTACAAAAATCTATATAGAAATAAAATAAGAAAAGCTAAGATAAATGCTAATGACAACCTTGTAAAGAGCTCAAGTAATCCTGCTAAAACCATCTGGGATATCATTAACAAAAAAAGAGGTAAGAGTAATAAGTGCCCTGGGAGCAGTGACCTGTCACCTGATGACTTTAATAATTTTTTTTGTAACATAGCAGGTAATATAGTAAATCACATCCCTGATGTACATTTAGATCCTGTTAATAATATTGATTTCCTGGTACCGCCACCTCTGTTTTCTTTTTCTGAAGTCACATTTAACGAGGTTCGCGATGTAATAGATAATCTCAAAAATAAAAACAGTAAAGATATTTTTGGTTTCAATTTAAAAATTGTAAAATGTATAAAGAACATAATTTTGATCCCTCTAACACGACTGATTAATATTTGTCTTAGAGAAAATATTTTTCCAACTGTTCTAAAGAGAGCTAGTGTCACACCTATTTTTAAGAACGGCAATGTTGATTCACCAGAGAACTACAGACCTATATCCCTTCTTCCAGTTATCTCTAAGATCTTTGAAAAATGTATGGCTTTGAGACTGGTAACCTTTTTTGAGGAAAATGAATTGTTTTCACAATATCAGTTTGGTTTTCGCCAGGGTAAGAGCACTGTTATGGGTGTACTTAACCTGATTTCTTCTATAATTGATGCTTTCCATGGAGGAGGGTATAACACGGTTCTTTTCTGCGATCTTAGTAAGGCATTTGATTGTGTGAGTCATGACATCCTTTTAAAAAAGCTCCTTGCTTACAACTTTAGTTATGATTCCATTAAACTAATTGAGTCTTACCTTAGTAATAGAACTCAGGTGGTGAGATGTGATGGAGTGACATCAGCGGAGCGAAGTGTTAATATTGGCGTCCCACAGGGCTCCATCTTGGGCCAAATCCTTTTTTTAATTTACATAAATGATTTACCTCTCAATAACAATATTGCAAACTTTACTCTGTTCGCGGATGATACGACCGTCTCTCACACCGCTAACAGTTTTGAGCGCTCAATGGCACAGTCTCTGGCTGCGCAGGATGAGGCTGAGCTGTGGTTTTGCTCCAATAAGCTGTTGCTAAATAAAGATAAGACAAAGAGAATGGTGTTCTCCATGCGAAGCCTGCCTGGAGACAGTGATTTGGTTGGTGAAGCCAAGTTTCTGGGGGTTACTTTGGATCCAAGATTGCAATGGGGCCTTCACATTGACAGTGTTGCTGGAAAGGCCACCAAAGGTATATATGTGCTACGGAGTTTGTCTTCTTGTGTTTCTGTAGAAATATTGAGAATGGCTTACTTTGCCATTTGCCATTCACATATATCCTACGCCATTCTGGCTTGGGGGCATTCTTCAGGGATCCATAGACTGTTCGCCTTGCAAAGAAGAGCAGTTAGGGTTGTGAGCCGTCTGGGCTACAGGGACGATTGCAGAGATACCTTTGTCAAGTTGGGAATCCTTACTGTGCCTTGTTTATATATTTTTGAAAATCTACTATTCGTTAAAAGAAACTCTAACTATGTAACTCATGGGGACGTCCATGAGCACAATACTAGGCATAAGAACAATCTCGTACCTCCTTATTGGCGACTGAGAAGGTGTCAAGATGGACCTGGTTATTGGGCGGTCAAATTTTTTATTGTACTTCCAGATGGCTTAAAATCGCTTCCGTTTAAAGATTTCAAAGGTCAAATCAAGAAAATTCTTATTAATAACTCATTTTACACGTTTGAAGAGTTTTTAAGACATAAATTTTAACTATAAATCTTAATATGTTATGTTAGCGTTATATCTTTATGAGTGCTGGTGTACTTGTTTGTAATTTTTTATGATCATTAGCACTTGCTTTGTTTTAATTCTAATGCAATTCTCATTTGATCTACTGACTTATGTAAACATATTTTATGTATTGTGACATGAATAAAGAATTGATTGATTGATTGATTGATATATGTGTTGAATTTAGATAGAAAGACAATCAGTCATAATACATGAAAAGAGCTTCATCTTTAAGTTTGGTGGCAAACATAAGCAATAAGTAAGAGACAGGTAAAAGCCAAAATAAGCCAGTGCTTTGTTTGCTATAATCCATTAACACAATCCACATTTAGCACTAATGACCCAAAGCGCTCATCCAAATGAAGCAATAGGACCACATTCTGAATTTGCACAAAAACTTACGTGTATCCAAATTTCTTGTAGATTTGAAAAAAATAAAAACGATGCCTATTCTGATCATAGCCCAGGTTTGCCACAAATAGCGACATCATTTTGCACTTTCTGGGGAAGATAAAACCCGCATAAAGCAAATGAAAGGTTGAAATAGAACGACCTTGCTGTAGCTTGTAAAAGTATATATAATAATAATAATAATATACTAAGTGACATATAATTCCGAACACCCAGTTTAAATGGTTTTATTTTAATACAATTTTGTATAAGTACTTAATGAAGCATAATAAGTAAATGATGAAAATTTCAAAATAATTGCACTGCTTTAAAGCCCTTTGACCTTAAATAATGTGTGGATGCACCCTGATGTGCTACGCATTCTCCAACGCGCCTAGGCATGCTTCTGATCAGGTGGTCAATGTCCTCCTGTGGTATCTGATTCGAGGCAACCACCAACTGCTCTCGAAGTGCTTCTAGAGTCTGAGGAGGACGTTGCAAATTGAGCAATCTACCTACCCATCATATCCTACACGTGCTCAATTGGGGATAAGTCGGGAGATCTTGGTGGCCATGGTAACAATGTGACATCATTATGTTGAAAGAAGTCTATTGTGACTCTTGCAACATGTGGTCGGGCATTATCTTGTTGGAAAGTTGGATCTGCCAGGGTGTCAAGATAGGGTAAAAGATGGGGTTCTAGAACTTCATGGATATAACGCTGCACGTCCATGTTACCTCTGATGAAGATTAAAGGTGACCTTGAACCATAAGCTATAGCACCCCAAACCATAATTCCAACAGTGTGATGAACATGTCTTTCAACAAAAAACTGTGGATTCCTCCTTTCACCACGTAGCCTTCTAACCCTGGCACGACCATCGAGCATGCCTAAACAAAATCGAGACTCGTCACTAAAGACAATACTGTTCCATTCCTGATCCCAGAGTGACCGTTGTCTGCACCACTCAAAGCGATTACGTCGGTGTTCTCGAGCTAAAGGGAGGACCCAGTGTGGCCGGTATGAAAACAAGCCAAAACTTCTCATTCTTCGGTAAACACTTCGCATGCCAATAGGTCTTCCGTGTTCTGCAAACCATTCATTTGCAATGGACCTGGTAGTGGAGAAACGGTCCCTTAAGGCCAATAATCTTAGGCGGCGATCTTCACGGTCTGTTGTTCTACGGCGGTATCCAGTGCCCCTTGCTCTTTGCGTACGGCCTTCTCGAAGCCATGCCTGACAACACCTAACCACAGTGTCTACACTTCTTTGCACTCTCACTGCAATTGCCCCCGAAAAGAAAGTCCAGCTTCCCGAAGTCCCACTATACGGCCCCTATCAAACTCAATAAGTTGACGAAATCGTACAGGTCTCCGTACTCTAGGCATCGTAACCGATCGTAAAGGATGTAAAGAACCAAAATCCGCCAACTAGTGAATTAAAAAAAAGCAGTATAAAAACCGGAATGTCCAACTGACAAGGCTGAAAATTTGTTCACTTGTTATTTACAGTAAGATAAATACATTCACCAACTTTTATCAAAATAAAACCATTTAAACTGGGTGTTCGGATTTATATGTCACTTAGTATAGTAATAATAATAATATGGTAAAGCCTGGAGGCGAAAAAATATATTACATCGAGACTCTGAATCCGGAGGACTATTACAAGGCAGAAATACGGAGAAAGTATATACAGAGACTTAGTAAATTGCTGATCGCCAAGCTAAATTCAAAACACATGATGACAGCAGTTAACGCCTGGGCAGTTCGAATATTATCCTTTGGGATTCTTAAATGGACCCAACGGCTGGTTTAACAAATCGCGTGACACTGCTCGCCAGCAGAAGATCAAGGCACACAGGACCTTCTGACAAAACCCCACTGCAGAGAACAGACAAGCCGACGTCGAGTCCAGAAACAAATATACCAAGCGATTCGAAATGCCAAAAACCAGTATGATATAAAAGTTAGGCACAGTGTAATGTCGCAGCGCAATGGAAGTCAGTCTTTCTGGACGCTGGCCAAGCACTTACGTGACAGAATGGAACGAGTGTATCCGACTCAACGGCTAAGGCGGAAGTGCTTATCAAGATCTTTGCTGCCAACTCCACCATGGACGTCCCAAACGCCCAAATGCAACATTCAGGCATTAGATCGTAAGACGAGTGCTCTTGTCGCTCGACATCAACAAAGCTTCTGGCCCGGACATGATTCCTGCCATTGTACTGAAGAGATGTGCAGCGGAGCTTGCTCCGGTTCTTTCGCGTCTCTTCCAGGTATCTTATGAATCCGGTACCCTCCCAGAGGGCTGGAAATTTGCTCATGTCCAGCTCATCCCAAAAAAAAGATCTAAGACCGACCCTTACAACTACAGGCCTATAGCTCTGCTTTCTGTTATAAGTAAAGTGATGGAGAGGTGCATAAATCGCGAGCTTCTGGACTACCTCGAACGTCACAGCTTGATTAGCGACAGGCAGTACGGTTTCCGGCACCAACGATCCACAGGGAACCTCCTAGCTTACGTCACGTAATTGTGGAGTAAACTCATCCAGTCTCATGGTGAGGCTCATGTCGTTGCTCTTGACATCACGACAGCGTTCGATCAGCTGTGGCACGCTACCCTCATAAGAAAACTTCCATCCTATGGCCTCCCAGAAAAGCTTTGCAGATGGGTGGCTGACTTTATCTCTGGCCGCGAGATATCCGTCGTAATTAACGGATTCTCCGCTTCATCCCACAACGTCAACGTGGGTGTTCCCCAGTGATCAGTCTTGGCTCCAACACTGTTTCTCTTACATATCAACGACCTCCTTTCCTGCACGATCAACGCGCATATTTGTGTGGTTTGTTCGTACAGTAGTCGGTAACTTATCGGTGGCTGCCAAAATCAGAATCAGAGAGATGTTACCTGTTCGTACAGTTTCTGACTGTTTGCCGACAGCTAATCCGCTGTTCGTAAAGAACCTTCTGACAAATCAGAGGACACCAGTCAATCAGTGACAGTGACATGTATCAGACTGTGTCGAAACTATCTTGACGACTAAAATCGCTTCGCGAAAGGCATTTAATGATCGATTACTCTTCTCTAGTGTACGGTCTGGGGTCACCTACGCACCGACGGGCCGTTGACGACCTAGCTACGCCAACGGGCTTTGCTCCTCAGAGCTCTCTTCCATGGTGTCGCCGCGCGATGTGCCTGCCTGACATCGGCCTCCAATCGTAACCGTGTCGCGAACTTCGTACATTTAGAACTGGCCGATAAGACCGCTCCTTTGTACCGGTGGTGTCGAAATCGTATAGCAATCTACATGAGGAGCTTTTCCCAGTTATAATAATTTTAGGCAGTTCAAGAATTGGAATAACAAAGTTTCATTAAGTTCCTCGAAGCAGCCGCGGTGCCCTGGCATGTAGCGTTCACCTGCGCGGATATACCAAGAACATGAAGATCTTGAAGATCTACTCAAGAGAAAATGAAACCCAAAGACCTGAATTTTGTAGAGAAAACAGTGCCACAATTTAACAGAAACAAGTTTCTGTAACATTTTCGGGTGAGCAAGTGGCAGAAGAAATTTTAATGAAATTCCATTTTAAATATCAGCCAGCGCCAAAGTGCTTTGTGCTCCATATTTTGTTTATTGACCCGGTAGTGGCAAATTTAAGATTATGAATACAGTATGGAAAAACCGAACAATAGAGAACATAACTTTCAAGAACCATAACTAATACGATTTTTGTGATCATAGGCAGCAGCGGTGGCCGCAGTAGTAGACTCTTCGGTCTCCTGATCAGTCGCCGTGCGCTGTGCGGGTTCGAGTCCCGTCCCAGGAGAAATTTTTCTCTTGGCTATGGATGTTGTGATTGTCCGTAGGTGGTAGACGGTCTCTGACTGTCGAACGCGGAGGTACCACCCGGCGGATCTCGTAGGCGGAGCCAGAATGTGTGCATGTTGCATGTACACGTGTTCCCTCGCCAGAGCCCGTGTGGCGTCTCCCCCCTTTCTCATGTATCCCCCTATAGCCCCACGGTACCGAATGGGTGCTTAGGCCTTAGGCCTTCGTGGTAGTTGGAGAATAAAAAAAAACTGATCTTTTGAAAATTTTTGTTACAGTTGCAAAATACAAAATTACGCAACTTAAGTCTTACTTCTATGTATTTTCATAGTCTCAGTTCTTTTTGTCCATGTTGGGAACTCTGTGAAACTCATAGCTATGTAAGCAGATCTTAATAATTGTAGTTATGTTCAGCTGTTTTAGCTTTTTAATGTATAACACCCTTTATTATTCAAAGACGTTATATTTGTGTATTGTAGTATTTTCACTTCTTTCTTTTTGTGAGAGTCTGCATATACAGGGTGTTTCTAATTTGGCACTCATCATTGGGACCTGTAAGGGATGCGAAGTCGCTTAAATGGGGTAGTTAACAAAATGACACTAAGAAAGGTTCGAAATTCAAAGTACATACTTCCGGAGTGTGACGGAAAAACTGAATAAGTGGGTACCTTATTGATTCTTTAGACTAAGATGAGCAGATGACATGCCTGGTCAACCTTCAATCATCCCAACTAATTGATTTTTTGAAACGCAATACTACACTTTCGCAGGCCATAACTGAACCTAAACCAGTTATTTTGAACTTTTTGTACCCTACATCTGGTCACGTAATCATGATGTGTCGTTTTGGTGTCACCAGCCTCCACGGGCCGTGTCGTGACAGTTCGTGTTACATCGGTTACATGGTACCTCGATATTTTGTACTGACTGAAATTTTACACATAAAATCAAAATTGGTAACTCACGTTATTTATGCGATTTTAACTTTTACGGTGAAAACTACGATGCATTTTTGCCAAAGTAACGTAAGTGACATTTTTGGTGAAAATCATGTTTTTTCATTAACGTAAGGCTTTTATTCTTGAGAAGGTACTGCCAAAGTGTAGGAAGCCTAGATTTTACTTTAAACCTTTGTTTTTAACTTTTTTGAAAACGCATGTCCAGAATTTTTTAAATCATATCCGTAAGAGAAACGTAACTTTAACACTATTTCCATCAGAGTAATGCAAGCTAACGTTTTTTTACCGCCATAATAACGTAAGTCCCGGTCGGTTTCTGCGAGTTACGTCAGATTTTTGGTTTACGACAGTGTTAGGTTCGTGCTACCATCGACTAATCATTGATTTTAGGTAAGTAAATAATAACGACATTTTTTTATAGTTAGAATTCAAAAATATTACAATCTTAACTAATATTATGTAGGTACATACTTATTAAATTCCATTTCATATTTAATTTCGTTCATTTATTACAAATGATTGTGTGAAAACCTCAAAGCCTGTAAGAAATTTGCAGGAATGAATCGGTTGAAGTTAAAAAAAAACGTTTTTTTGTAGTTAGAATTTAAAAATATTAAAACCTTAACTAATATTATGTACGTACCTATAAAACTCCCATTTCATATTTAATTTCGTTTATTTATTAGAAGTTATTCTGTCACAACCTCCAAGCCTGTGAGAAATTTACACGAACGAATCGGTTGAAGTTAGAGAAAGACTGTTGTATTTGTTTCTATTCTAATTTTTATAGAAGCTATGAAACATTGTATACATAAATGCTCGATTACTTTCAGATTATGTCTATGGTCAGTTCACGAACAAAAAGGATTTTGGCGACTCTTAGCCAAAATGATTGATCGAATAATGTTTATTCTGAGGAAGAAATCGGGTCTATGCCGATATCCATTATTTCAAGTTACAATATTTTTGATCTAGATAATTCCGAAAATATTTTAAAAACTACTTTAGTAAATGAAGACGTAATCGAAATAGATCAATCGAAATAAGAGAAACGACAAAGTTTAAAAATTTTCGAAAACATTTTGTCTGAATTATAAGAAAAAAACTGATTTTTTAACGTATTTTCAACACAATGTTTATCGCAAATTTGTTGTTCTGTTTGTGGTTGAAGTTTTGAATACTAATTTAGTGACACTCTGTATAAGGAGGTCCCGTGTTATTAAGACTTTATTAAATACAAAAAACTGTTAATGAACTACAAATATAAAAAATGAATACATATTTGCAAGTTATCCTGAAGTATTTCTTTGTTTAAGGTCGAAAGCGGCAAGAAAAGGCAGTTTCTGAACCTGAAAAAATTTATAAACAACTGCTTCCAATATCCGAAATGAAGAAAAGGGATTTGGAAAAACTTTGCAAAAACAATGTCATACCTGCCAGGTTTCACTATGAATTCTTTAAATCAAAATGTAAGTCTTCTCTTCCAGTTGAGTTAGCAGAAACTGATGCAGAGGGTGACAATGAAGATGAAAGCTTCAAAACTTATAAAAAAATATATATTTTTTTACTAGTCAGAATTTCATATATTAGACTTCGAGATTTCTGAACCCGTAAAGTAACGTAAGTATCAATTAACCACTAAAACTATAGAAAAACTTCAAAAATCATTTTTCTTAATTAAATATAGACCTCAGAGAAACACCCTGGTAAATTTTGCACAATTTAAAAAAGTTTAACCAGGTTAAATTAAAAACACGTTTTTTCTCCGAAATCGTTTTTGGTGACTTACGTTACTTTGGCAAATACGTATCGACTACTACTTTTTCTCTATTACACAATTTCTCATGTAACAACAATCGTTCACGTATTAAATATACTGAACAACTGTATTATTACATTACTATGTGATATGGGAAATATTTATATGACTCAAAATGTAGTTTTTTTTGCAAAATGGTCAACGACACCTCCCAAACAGATGGCCTCGGCCGCCTTCGTCACTGACTGCCGGTCGGCGATCTGGCTTCTTCTACCACTATGCCAAATACGTTTGCTCCTTGAATATTTCACGTGATGAGCCTGTCAGATGAGCCTGCAAGACTTCTGCCTCCTATCTTAGCTCTGTACAACTCTGTACCCCTGCTCCTGTGTTCCTAAGACATCGAGACTGTGCAAAAAGTTAGATGTTTTTCCGGTTGTACTAACCTTAGGCAATTCGGATTAATATAAAGTGTCTTCAAGCTCCTTATAGCAGTCGCGATGCCTTCGGTATTTAGGTTTCTGCCCATGCTGCTACATTAATAAAAAAAATTGATTGTGTAAAGTGAAACCAAATCAACTTAAAGTCTTAAGTCTCTATAAATTACTGATTATATACCACTGCAGTTTTAATTTCCCTCGTGTAAATATTATATAACGTGCAAAAAATACTTATCAAATTTGATGTTATAGGCATATTGCTTCCATTCCTTTATGTGAACGGGTTGAAATTTCTGGAGCAACAAGCTTTGTTTAAGGTGCCTCTAAAATAAATATAGCTATGAGAAAGCCGAGTGACAACGCGGTTTAAAAGTAAAGAAGTGAAGAAGGCAAAAGGGGAAGGAAAATCCTCTAAAATATAGCATTCAGTTAACGAAATGGTCGGTAATCTGAAAGCCCCATAACCGGAATGATATTGTGTCAGCTTTAATTGAATGAGATTTTTTGAACATCCAATTTTGCTGGGGACTTTAGGATTAGTTGGGTAAGACAGAATGAGATGGAATATTAAATTACAACTCAACGCTAAGATTGTTCTTTTTTGACAAGACGTGAAACCTGGGAAGGAAAATACCCTATTGCCCATTGTTATGATCTGCGCAAGTATGTAAAAAGCTGACGATCGCCACGTAGCAATGGTTCGCCAGGCTGATTTTCATCCTTATCGGGTACGATGAAGGTGATACAGGGACCCGCACGTTCTCTAGCCGGTAATGGCTCGACGTTCTGCGCTAAGCACAGTGTAATAAAGTTGTATCAGGGTATTCTGACCCTCAATCAAAGACCCTTTTTCTTGATCCAATATAACTTTTTTCTGTCTTTTTCAAGTAACAGGGCATTTTGTACAATAACAAAGTAGGGCAGTCATTCAACTGCCTACATCAGCAATTAACAAGTAATAAACACCACTGTAAATATATGTACCTATATAAAATGATTAGTTACATATTATATAAATAATAAATGAAATGAGAAAGAGAAAATGAGCAGACAGGAAAGAATGTAGAAATACTCGTAGACTAGAATAGTCAAGATACAAAATACGTAGGACCCTTTATCTACTAAACTTATACCAATATAAATATAAGCTTCCTGTAGGCTGTACTTTAGTTCTAGTTGATAGTTATCAAAACTGTATATTGGCTCTTCAATGTGGTTCAAGTTACTAGGAATTTGACATTTACGACCAAACACTAATCCAAATGGATTTCTGTATGAACGGTCGTATTATATGCGAAACACCAGTAAGGTACCCATGTACTCCAACTTGCGTAATTATTCTCTGTTTGTGCTCTAACGTACGCACTCAAAACTTTGTGCGAATTTTCTAACGCACCTATGCTCTCGTGGTGACATGCGGTTGGTTGAATATGCTTTACTTTGAGGAGTTCAGTGGCTCCTGACATTGTGGATGAAATAAGCTCTGTACCTTTATCGGTAGTAATTTCATGGCGAATGCCATACCTCAAAATGAAATTTTCAACAAGACTCTTTGCTACTAATATCGCATCTTTACGTTTTAGTGAATAGTCTTCAACAAACTTAGTTAATTCGCACTGAAGAGTTAGTATATAGGAAAAATCGTGTAAGTATGTTGGTAGCGATCTAACTAACTAAATATATTTTCTGAAATGCATAATTGGCTGTCGAAGTAATCACTATAAGTTCTTTGATGTTATGATTTGAATGTTTGATTTTCTGACAACTATCACAACTTTTTACAAAATTTCGTACATATCTGTCAATTCCCTGCCAATAGTGATATCGCTTAATACTACTTGTCAATCTATGAATGCCTGCATGCCCACTAGTCGGAAGTAGGTGAAAATCATTCAAAATTATCCTTTTCTCGTCATTGTTTACTATTTTTTTACACCTTTAATTACACATATACGGGGCTGCCCAATTGTGATATTTTTTTATTTCGTTCAATAGCCACTTTAAAACATTTTCATTACTTTCATCCTTCAAAACAACTAATTCGCCAATGCTTGCTTTCCCACATATGTCAACCGAATCTCTAGACATCTCGTCTCGCGCCAATGTCGATGGAGAATTTTGATTGGCATACAGAGTACCATGTGAAGGAACGTAATATAAGGATCCCGACTGTAAGGTAGGTTTCTTCTTAAGTCGTTTAATCCATTCGATAGAAGTAAAACTTAATTCAATGCTCTCTTTCGGTTTCTTGAGTACCAACTTCTACTATATTAGGTTAATCAGGCCCAATGTTTGTAGTTTCCTCGTTATCCTTTTCGAAACTTTTATTTGTTTTGCATATTGCGCTCTAGTTATTGTTGCTATTGATTTTCTGCTAATGGTTTCCAATTCGTCGGAAGTAATGACTATTCTAGATAACGTTTCGGCAGCAGCATTGTTGGAGCCTTTCACATATTCTACATAAAAATCGAATTCTTCCAACCCTAACCGAAATTTTGTAAGATGGCTAGATACATCGGACATACTAAACAAATACATCAAAGGTCGATCGTCACTGCGGACTTTGAAACGTCGACCGAATAAATAAGGGCGAAAAAGTTTCATACTCAAATATATCGCTAACAGTTCTTTCTCAATGGTGGGCTAATTAACTTCAGCCTTATTCAAGCTCCTGCTCTCATATGCAACCGGTTTTCCATTTTTATTTGATAATATTGCCCCAATGGATTATTAGAGCTACCAGTTTTTAGAGTGAATTTGTTTTCTTCTGAAAATTCGGGGTAGTCTAGAACTGGACTTTGAGAAAGCGCATTTTTGAGAGATTAAAATTCCATTATCTGAGATAGTGTGACTCAAATAAAGAATTTTGTTTTTCCAAAAATTTGCATTTTGAAGGATTTAAATTTAAATTAACCTCTCGTAGTCTATTGAAGACCCTTACAAGAGTTTTATTGTGATCTGAAAAATTTCCTCCGAAAACTATTCAATCATTAAGACATTTGTCATAGTTGAATCCTGACATAGCAACTGTCATTAGTCTTGAAAAAGCTCTTGGACTAATTTTTAATCCCATTGGCAATCTCTTCATTTGCCGTTGATCACGATCTGTGGTAAAAGCTGTATACTTTCTACTTTCTTCAGGTATTTCTACCTGATAATATCCCTGACTAAGGTCTAAATGAGAAAAATATGTAGCTCCTGAGAGTCTAGGATCTCAGTTACACCTGGGAGTGAAAATTTACTGTCAAGTTGCTCATTCAATGCCCTATAATCAGAAACAGCTCTTGACTTCTTTTCTCCACTAGAAGCTTTCTTTTTCGGGACTAACAAAGCTGGTGAAGAACATTCACTCTGAGCACTTTGATTATGTCATTCTCATACATTTCAGAAACTTGTTTATTTATTTCATCTTTCTGGGAGTACGGTAGTCTGTATGGGTTTTTATAGGTGGGTGTAGCATTGTCTTTTACTTGAATGGATTCTTTGTACAGGTCTGTAACTGATAATTTATCGCCTAGCATATGAAAAATATCTGCAAATTTTGCACAAATGCTTTCTATTGAATTTTGTTCTTGTGAATCAAGATAATTTAACTTCATTATGTCAAATAATTGTTTGACTCTCTCTACAGATACTTTAGAATTCAAAAACTGACAACAGTCATAATCACTAGGTTTATCAATTTTCGGAGTACAATTTTTTAAGTAAACATAGGATTCTTATGTGTTTAAGATTTTACCATTGAATGGTCTTGCAACAACACCAGCCATAAAGACTCCTTGGCATAACTACTCGGTAGCACTACACATACATCATTCACACCAGTGGGTAGGTAGCATATTTTTTCACATCTTGGGGCAGCGTTAAAATATGGCTATTACTACTATTAGAATGTAATTGTAAGAATATTTCGTGTCCAGAAGGCGTAGACAGCGATAATGTGTTGCTCTCATAGCTTATTATACCTTTGTATTTCCTTAGAAAGTTTTCACCAATTATACCGCCACTTGACCAAGGTAGGTTATCAAAGACATAAAATGTTTCCTCAAAAACTTGATTTTCGGCCTTTAACCTCAATAAAATGTAAACAAGAGACGTTATGGTTCTGCCTATTCCATTAGCTTCAATATTTTCTTTATAGACTAACATATTTGGTTTTACAATAGTTGATTTTATGGCACATGGCATGGCACCTGTATTAATTAAAAACTTTGTTTCTTTACTGAACACTGTAAAATTTACTGAATTAGCGCAATTCTTTGAATATGTAAACAGCCCATAATTACAATTTTCACCTTTACGGGTGAAAAAAAAATGATGTGCTCTGCACTTGATCTGCACTAGCATTTTCCTCTATCGCATTAATGTTATGTCTACCCGTTCTAGCATCTCGGAGGACACCGCGACCACGCGGAATGAACGTCCGCGATGGTTTCTCGGAAATCGCTGTTGATGTCCTACGTTCCTCTGATTTAGGAAATTATGATTGTTGTTAGAACTAACATTTCTAGTACCGTTTTGCGCATAATTTCTACGTTGTAATGATCCCCTATGAAAAGTATTTCTCCGGAATTGGCGTGTCGTAGCAAATATCTGAGGATTATAGCCAAAAGAACTAGTTTCTGCATCTTCTGCCTAACTAATCGGGTCTTTTAAATATGTAAAATTACGGGATGATATTATAGTACTTAATGTTTTACCCCTAAGACCATCAGAGAATCTTTTAATTGCTGTTTTTTCATTAATTGGTCTTAGTACATTGTACGCGTTCGAATCGCCTTTTGCTTGAGGTGTTGTCAAATTTACGAAAAGGTCTTCGATTTCTTTCCGATAATCCTCTATCGATCGTTCGCCTTGTTTACATCTAAATAATTTTGCTTGCAAAGCGTATCATATTTTATCGTCAATAGATGTCTTTTCATATCCGCCACCAATTCGGTTACGGTTGCGTACTCATTATTTAGTCTGAGCTTCGCATTATTACTCAGTCGCGTTTTTAATACAAAATTCACCAACAGGGGCTTTCCTTCCTCAGTAAGCATCGAATTATAAAGATCTGTAGCGTCAGTCAGTTTATTTGTCGTCTGTTCGGTATCATCCTTTACCGGTAAAAGACTTACAGCTACCTTTAGATCAAACGAAGTCACCTTTGATGCGCTAGTAATACTTGTCTCAGCCTTAAATTGAAATTCGAGAATGTCACCGTAAACTCTCTTAATTTTTGTAACTAATTCCACGACTAGAACAACGTCAGAGTCATTTATGAGTGAATCCTTGATTTTTTTATTAATAGAGGTTATTTCCTAAAGTAGGACGCACCCTTGTTTTTTAGGTCACTATTACAGAGATAATAGAACTGAAAAATACCAGTACATCGAACCAATAAACATAAATATTACTACTTGCAGTTTATAATGCTTATATCATCACTAATATCGTTACTCTTCACCATCTCACTTAGTTTGCATTTTCTATTTAAAACTCCATAGTCTGATTTTTCTTAGTTTGTAACTGTTCTCATGTTATAATTGATCTATAACAGCTCTCACTGATGTGCTGAAAAACATCCTGAAAAATAAAATCTCGTCTAGGCCTCTTCTACCATATCTCTTCTTGATCTGTTCAGTTCATGATTTGTCACATGCACTTCTTTATGGAAAAATATAAGAATGCTCCAACAACCATTGCTATAAGCACAATTAACAAGATTTCGGCCCTTGAAATTTCCCTGCCTTGCTCTCTGTGACGTCCCCGATTGCTGACTGTGCCAATATCTCTTTCTCTTCAACTTTGAACTGAGCTTTTCCCATTTTTGGTAGTCTCACAGACACCTTAACTTGAGGGCCAGTGACAGGGTAGCCATGTAATAAAGCTGAATAAGAGTCTACTGACCCTCAATCAAACACCCTTTTTCTTGGAATGAAATCTAACTTTATTCTGTCTTTTTCAAGTAACAGTGCATTTTCTACAATACAAAAGTAGGGCAGTCATTCAACTGCCTACATCGGCAATTAAGAAGTGATAAACAGGAAAGTATCTAATATTGCAGAATCGGTAGGAATATCGATATGTTATAACTTTTAATATACAGGGTGATATCAGCCATACTTCAACAGAGATGTCGCACCACACTATCACGGTCGACTGCTAAGCGGTTATGGGCTAAAGAACGTAAGGCTCTCTCTATCGGCTTCATCGTACGCGATGAGGATTAATATTAGTTTGGCGAACCATTGGTGGGCGAAAGTCAGATTTTCACCTATTCGCGTACAATGTTTTCAGTTTTCAAACGCTGCCTGTTGCCTAATGAGCTAAAAAGCAAACGTCTATTCCAATCCATTATTATAGTCTATAATGTGCTCCACACAAGGTGAAAATAATAAATCAGCCGTATAACTCAAAGCTAACATCGTTATCAAAACAGCTTCATATATTACTCAAACTATACATGAATGTCGTTCATTAAAATAAATAAATAAAATACTTAATGGACATTACTTGCCCGCTATCATAATACAGAATGATTTTTTGAAAATATTTCCAAAATGGTTTTAATGAGTTTTGTATCAAATTAAAGGAGTTACCACTGAGGTTTATAATTATGATTAAAGAATAATCTAAAAAACATCTAAGGGCAATATATTCCAGATGGCGTAGGAAACCTAGAACTGAAACTTACGTCTTGCTGTGAGCTAGGATTATAATTTTAACGTCGTCGACCTATGTCAACAACGCATGAGACTACATTAACAAAATAACGATGCGAGCAAATTACCGCCCCATCTGAGTCCTTGTGTTCGATGGATGTAAGTGTGACTAGAAGAAATTTGTCAACGCGAGGCAATAACTACGACTTTTTAATAATTGGCCTTATAAAAATAATATATAATGTTAATGAGCATACAATGATATACTGAGTATGTTTATCCGATTAGATAATTTTTTGCATATATGTTCAGTGTCCCTTATTAGTAAAATGATTAAATTTTCAGCTTGATTAGTCAACTGACTGCGGAACCTGGTTCAATAATGTAGTGAGGATCCACGATTTCTTATACTCTCATTGACACGCCTGGGCAGCGTGATGATAAGGTGGTCGATTTCCTGTTGAGGCTACTGCAACTTCGTGAGTAAGAGCTGCTAAGGTATGTGGAGGGTGCTGCAAATTCCAGAGCCTACGACCTATCATGTCGCAGACATGTTCAATTGGAGATAGGTCAGGCGATCGTGGTGGCCAAGGTAAACGGTTGATGCGATGTTGATCCATGAAGGCTAACAATGCTCTGGCTACATGCGGTCTCGCGTTGCCTTGCTGAAAAATCGGGTTTTGGATGGTGTTTAGGTATGGAATACGATGAGGCTCCACTACTTCCTGAATATAGCGTCGGGCTTCCATATTGCCTCTCACGAAAGTTAGTGGTGATCTCCTACCATAAGCAATAGCACCCCATACCATAACTTCCATGGTTTGGTGAACGTGACGCTCTCTGTCAAATTGTGGGTCACGTCTTTCACCCCGTCGCCTTCTCACCCTTGCCCGACCATCGTGCATCCCCAGACAGAATCGGGATTCGTCACTAAAGACCATCTGATTCCATTCGCAGTCCAATAGAATTCTTTCTCTACACCAGAGCAAACGGTTACGCCGATGTTCAGCTGTGAGAGGTAGCATCCAATATGGGCGATAAGAAAAAAGGCCAAACTGTCGTATTCGGCGATATACCGTACGCATACCAACCATTCTTCCATGCTCTTCAAGCCACTGATTATTTAGTGATGCCTCGAGTACTGCTGAATCTGTCTCTAAGAGCCAGAAGTTTTAACCGGCGATCTTGTCGGCCTGTGGTCCCTCTGGGACGTCCAGAAACCCTCACTCGCTGTCCTCGGCCATCCTGAGTCCTCGTTCACACTGCAGTATACAGCGTAAGGATCTGTTGATCTTCCTAGAAACTTCTCATATCGATAGACCGGCTTCACGCAACCCGACAATTCGACTACTCTCAAAGTCACTTAGCTGAGACACCCGACGAATTCTACGCACTCTAGGCATTTTGAGCAATCACAAAAAGCTCTCAATAAGATACACGAAATTTAACATTTAACTGAAACCGTAAATGTACGAAAACAATACACGCAGCCACCACAAAAACTTAACAGAAAAACCTGACCATTTTATCACTTGTTAATGGCAAGATAAATCAATATCTAAAAAATTATTTTATTCTGATAAACATACTATACGTAGGTGTTTACCTTGTTTTGTCACTCAGTATACAATCCTTTCTATACCCCACCCCCACTTACTTTTTGAACGGTGCAAGCAAAACAGGCGAAATTCGGGTTAGTAAAATTATTTTTTTTTTTGGGAAAAAGGGGGACGTGTGCATGGAACACACATTCTGGCTTCGCTATAGAGATCCGTCCGGTGGCACCTCCGTGTTCGTCAGTCAAAAACCATCTACCACCTACATCAGCGGCAATTGATTAATAGACCCTTGATGTCTGCCACTATACCACCATAGCTGCCTGAATCCAGGGAATACTGTATATCAGAGTAGAAGTGCTGGTTGAAAATTCTAGTGGACGGGCGCCATTTTGGAAAAAAGTCTTTAATTGACAGGGGCGTCACGAAATACCTCATTTTTAAGCTTTGAAGGATATTATTATAACATGCTATAGCGTTTTATATTTAGCGGTTGAATCATAAACGATTCAATGTAGGAAACCACGTTAACAGCCCACTAGTCCATCATTCTGAAGTATAGTAAATTTCTATCTAGGGTTATAAATTACTGACAAAGAGCTCCAAAATGCGGTATAACATGATACCCCTTCTTACTAAAAAAACCTTGGCGCCTGTCCGCCATCTTGAAATTTTCAACTGTCACTGTTATGACATCACCTACTATGACGCCATATCTCATAGTTCACAATCACCTCAAATCTTACAAAAAATCAGTATAGCCGTCTCAGACATTATGAAGACATCATAAAACTATCTGAAATCTAAGGAAAAATGGATCTTCAACTTACCTATCACAAATCTCGTATTTCGTCTCGTTGGGCTGAACTAGCGTTGTAAATGTGGCCGTTGGAAGCACAGTAGCCCCTGCAATCAGCCAAACTAGAGCTATCACACACGTAGCAAAACTCTTGGATATCCTCGGCTTCAACGGCCACATGATCACCATGTACTTGTCTATACTGATGGCCACCAAAGTGTACGCACTTATGAACACTGATAGAGACTGAAACAAAAATACAGAATTAGTAACACATGCCTTTTTTTAAAATGAAACCACCAAGAATCCTGGATCTCAGGCATTCTTGGAATTTGGAAAAGCAAGAGCTGAACCACGGCGGTGCTAGAACCCAGCATCCTAAGGGTACGTTCATAGCGAGGATGCTTCCATATTGTCTTATCATCGCTGGTCTCTTTTTAAAGCCTTATCGGAACGAGCGCGACCTTGAAGAAATACAGCCACCGCTATCAACAGTTCATAAAGGGTTATGTTCGGTTCGTATTAGCCCGTATGTTGGAAGAGTTAGGAACGTGCGTAACAAAAAATTAAATGAATGAAGTTAGTCAGAAGTCAGACAGGCTCATGCAATTGAAATTTGCATATTTAGCTTGCCTTTCTGTACAATTTTGGGGCTTTTTAGGATTCAACCCGCTGAGAAAATACAAATTATTGTAACTATGATAAAATCTCGGGTAAATGACGATCGACGACGATCGTCCACATCCACATAAGTTGAGCAGCGGTGGCCGACTGGCACACATCCATCAAGCGGACTTAGGGTTTGGTCTCTTGTTCTACAGCATTAACTTTATTTCTTGTTAAGGACGCTATTTTGGATTTTCGCACAGATGAATACTGTATCTAACCTTCATAAACCCGAGCGGAGTACAGTTGTACCCCGGACTTCAATTTTTGGGGGTATTTTCTAAAATATTTATATTAACTCACTCTCCTTCCAGGAATATTTCTTAAATATATTTCTAATTTAGCATAGAAAAGTTTAAAGAAATTGCTATTTATTGTAACAAATTATAGTGCGTTTTGTACCTTGCGGTTCAGCTGTACCACGCTCGGTATGTAACATTTTACACTAGAACAAACCAAAGGATGCAGTGTATAGTATATCCTGTATACTACCGATAAATTGACAAAGTAAATCACGACTCAAAGAAAGAGTAATCCGTGGCCGATGGCAATATTTTTCCACCCACTGGACGTTGGTGGCATCAACCCCTGGCGTTGAATAATCCAGATTGGAAAAAATCGTTTGGATCGAAGAATGTTTTTGTAGAAGTTGGGCCAAGAATTAATAAGGAAAACTATAATTCGTAGGTACCATAATGACAATCTTTTACATTCCAATATAAAACAATTCCTGTTAACCATTTTGTCTTAATTAAATGTAAGTAATAAATAACCTGTTCCCGTTATTGGCAGACAACAGAGATTTGCGACAGACGTAAAGACAGGAAATTCCGAAAATTTTGTATTTGATGCAATCAGTACGTATGTGCAGGACATTCAAAAAAAGTAACAGTTTGTAACAAGTCTAATAATTAAATTACTATATAAAACGTCACATTTTCTGATATATTATTTTTTTCTTGATTATTTTTCTCTATATTATAATGATTTCATGTGTTTATTTTTCAATGCTTACAGCACAGGGTGACTTTGAAGTTGAGTCATTAATTTTCAGATAATGATTTTAGAAGAAAATATGTGTGTAAAAATAAAAAAAAAATGTTACCTTGTTTTATAAAGTATCCTCCCGACAAGTATTTCAGTGCGGACCTGTATTTGATCGTGCGGTCTTGGAGCATCGGCATGCCCTCCCCTGTGAGGTCTTAAGTCACCTGATTCACGAGCCCTTTGTACTACATTAACAAAGGCACGAAGGGTTGGTTGCACTCGATTGGGAAACCGATCCGCATAAATCCGTGATGCCGCGGCAGCATTTTGTAAAGACTCCCCCCCCGTAAATAAGAATCACCTCCACAAGTTCAGCATTTTCGTAAACATGTGCCATTTTTTATTTCGTTTGAGCCACCCAACAAACACCACTATTCACTCACGCGTTACCGACTGACACATTGACTGAATACAACTGAATAAAATTGTAGTAAAACATCGTGTTAAGCGTTGCAAATTCTTTCGCTTTTTTGTTTCCGATGCGATGAACCGATAAGGCGGATTATATCCGTCGTTGCCAAACACGAGCACATAATATTATTATTGAGACAGGGCGATACTCAAACTTCTAAAGGGCTATAACTTTTTTACTTTAATTTTACCAGAAAAATGTTAAAGGAAAAAACATTTATTTTGATCAGATCTACTCACTGTTAAAATAAATGACTCAACTTCGAAGTCACCCTGTATATTTTTTAAAACAGAATGTATTTATTTTTGATTAATCAAAAATTAAAAAAAAATAAAGTAAAAAAATGTTGGGGTATATTTGCACCCCACTCGGTACATAATGTAAGTTTTTGATCATGGGCTTATGAAGGTTAACTCTGAAGCCTTAATTATTTATTTCAAAAAAGCAGAATTTCCTATGTAGGCCGTGGAATTATCAGACAGTCATTTGTTGAAATCAATTGCATGTTGTCGATGCTACTAATTCTCCTCTATAAGATGACGTAATCAAATTTCCAATTCGACATTTCCTCTTTCGACTTCAGTCACCGACTTTGTTTTTTTGTATGGACGCTATATTGGAATTTTGTAAATTTAAATGGACTTTTCAGTCTTAAATTATGTGATGTATTTCCTTAGTTGGCCATGAGTTTGCGGTTTGACGAAAATTTTAAGGAAATAGAAAGGTATGTTGTAACCTGAACACAAAATGGAAATTTTATTGGTGGTAAGAATAATAATCATTTATAAGCAGAGGTAAATCATAGTAGATGTTCAAAAAGTCCATTGCTTTGTAAGCAAAGTCCGACTCTTCGCTAAACATTGCTCACCGCTCTATTTATTTCTCTTGTTCTCAGTATTTCAAACTCTGTTGTTATGTTCAATTTCAGTTCTGGTAAGGAACAAATGAAACATGATAATTTCAAGGTTTACCTAGGATATTTTGTTTTTCTAGAATAACTAAGGTTTGGCCATCTCAATGTAAGACATATTATACATTTTTGAAGTCAGAATTAAAAACTCTATTCATCTGTGAAAACTCTAATTATGCCATCTTGTGGGGGAGAAAAAATGAAGCATTCATGTGCAATTTATTTTGGAAGCATACTACAAATGAATTCAGAAAAAATTAAAACGATTTAGGGTAAGTGTCCGCCAATTAAGCGACTTCGGATCTTTTACACTTTCCGAGATCCCAATGGTGAGGGTCGAATATGAAACACACTGTGTAGAACTTGCGTTCAGATAAAGGGTACGGAACGGGGAGTGGGAGAGAGTGAGTTTTTCCATCATTCTAAGTTTAAAGGGTAAATGTACAGAGAAAACTAAGACGAGTAAAAAATGTCTAATAGTTGGGTAGAAATACCGTGAATGGAGGCCAATAAGTTTACCAACGTCATCAAATTGCTATTTGATATACCCTCCTCCGCTCCCAATTTTTAACCACTGCAAAGATTTCCCTGAAAATGAAAATGAAACGTCAAGAAACGATTCTTGAGCTAAGCTACAAAACGTTTTCGTCCTTGCCATAGTAGTAACCTTCTGTGTAATTTTCATCAAAACCCGACCGGTACTTTCCATGTCACAGCCGGGTCAAACAGCAACGGACAGACAGACAAACAGGCGGAAAATCGTCATCTATGAGAAGTTAACCTTTTCAAAGTGTGGATAGTGTAAATAGAAAAACAGCTGTGGCAAATTCTGATATATCTCAGATAATTTTCTATTTTCTGAGCGTGAATATAGCATGACATTGGCTAACTAGAGGTAAAATACATTAATAAATGGTAGTACCTTGATCTTGATACAATATCACGTGAAAACCCCTCGCGTGGGCCGTTATTGCTTGGTAACATTACTCGCATCTGCTTGAACCAAACGCGATGTACGGTCGTGTGAACTTGCCATGGACCACTAGATTAATTAATCAAGCCGTAGGTATGTGGTAAATAGAGAAACGTGGACGCAATGGGCAACAATCCAATCGATTTGTATGAGTGGTCGGTCAAATACAAAGTGCGGCAAACATCGAAATTTCATGCAAGCTTCATTCGACAAAACAAATTCGTAATTCACAACACAGCAATAGCCAGGACACGGTCAGCGTCCAACTAAACAGCGTGTTTTTGTGTTCATAGTTAGGATGTCTTAAAATTAATTTGCCAATTTGACCACGTTTTAAGGGATGAACATAAAATTTTAGTTTTATTTTCACAGGTGCTGTGTTCCGACTGGCGGCACAAAAATCATTGAATGGAATGTCATTTTGCTATATTTTCAACATGTAAGGTAAATAAATAACATATGCGTGCTTTGCTGAAGCGTCGTGATTGAAAAAGTAATGGGGGAAAGTTAATGAAAATGAACACCTGTTTATACAGGGTGTTCCATACTTAAATGGACGTAGTGACCGAGGCCTTTCCATATCCGGAAAAATAAAAAAGCAATAAATTGTTTTTACGCGTACATCTAAACACGCCAAATATTTAATATCACATATCTCAGGCACTATTGAACCGATTTTGTTGAAATTCTGCATAATAGTAAACTTATCTATAGCCTAATCATATTTGTTGAAAATACCCCTGGTTTGCGAAGTAATTGTAAAGTTTGGTTTTGTTGCTACATAAAATGGGTACATCAATTTTTGTGAGGAAAACTTTTTATTCGACAACAAAGAATGAGAAGACGTGTTTTTTTTTAATTCAATCGAAAGTGTTGACAGGAACAAAAAAACTCTTCCGATAAGATTTTTAGGGTTAGTTCAAAGGGCATTTTATATTAAAATATACTAGTTTACCTTGCCGTTAAAAATCGCAAACCATTCCGGAAGATAAAATGTTTTTATGCAAAAAAGGATGGGTTACATATCTTCTTCTAAACAAATTCAAAAATTTCGTATTTGTGAGTAACTCGCAGCAAAGGCACATCCGCTTTGTTTTAAAATGTGTATAGTAACGTATGTTTTTCGAAAAAAAAACCGTAACCTTTGTTTTTCGCATAAAAATAACATTTATCTTTCGGAATGGTTTGTAACTCATATAGATGTATTTCGCTATTAAGTGCTCTTTGAACGAAGTCTGTATATTGCTCAACAAACCAGTAGTGATGCCCGGAAAACAGGTGTTTTGGGATATAAATTCTCAATAAACTATGTGACCAATATAATCCAATTTTGTTGGTGTTATTTAAGAAGTATGAATCCTACAGATTTGAAGAATTTCAAGTAGTTGCGTGAAATCATCGTCGCATTACCAACAAGTGCCAAAACCTGCAAATTGCCTCGTTTTTCGGCCATAACATTTTTGCTGATAGTCGTATCTGTTTATGTCTGATCTCATTTTGTAGGTCTCATAAGCATCTAAAATCTTTTTTTCGCTCCTGTCAACACTTTCGATTGTATCCCAAAAAACACGTTTTCTCATTCTTTGTTGTCAAATATACAGTTTTCCCACAAAAATTGGTGTACCCATTCTTAAATACCCCCTTGAACAACTTGCACCAATAAAACCAGACTTTACAATTATTTCGGGGAAATTTGCTAATATGATTAGACTACTAGGAGCAACGTAAAGCTAGACGGACGGTTGAAAAGCACAGGGCTGGACTCGATTTTCCACTTTTTGTTTGTTACCAGAATCAAACTTTCAAGCTAAATATTGAAACGTTTGACTATGTACGAAAAAAGCCAATGAATGGCGCCAATTAATCATCTAAATATAAATATCTTATCTTTGGCAGTTTATGTGAAAAAAACCCAAAATTTTAAGTTATGAACTTCTGTTCGTCAACATTCTACATATTAATGTTCAAAATCAAACTTGTTTTCGGAACTCAAAATCGCAGGTTCGGATTCAGTTTTTTTTTTATTTTCTGTATTGTATCAAGTGCAATGCCCGGTAAGTTATACTCTGAATTATTTTGTTATTCCGCACAAAAAATAGCAATACATAAAATGGAAAATCAATCTTATGCACCCCATTTAGTTTTTTCGGATGTTATACAACATGAGACCTACACTATTGCAAATGCTCTCAATTTGACTCTCCAGGTCCATTCAAGCTTACGATGAACATTTTCAGAATTGCCACGTTTACATGTTCTCACAGCGTCAGATTTAGCTGCATAATGCACACATAGTACATTACACACTTAGATGTCAAGTCTGAACCTGCATACTATGCTTTTGAGGATTTTCAATTTAATTTTTTCATGTCGGTTTGGAAGTTTGGAAGTAGAATTGCATATTAAATGCAATTTTCTTTTAAGCAGAACTAATGTTGTATCATTATATCAGTTGGTAGGACTAAACCACTAAAAAACTTACCGAAATAGTTAAAAAGGGTTATTTTATTTTCATCATATTATATTAATTGCTTTTTTTGCGAAATAACCTTAATTTCAGAGTATAACTTACATGGAGCTGCACCTCATAAAATACAAGAAAATACAATAATAATAATAATAATAATAATAATAATAATAAACGTCTTTATTTCCAAATAGACTGAGTATATAAAAAATAGCCAAATACGGGCGAAGTTCAGCTGTAGCTGCTCTTCCACTTAACCCGCTATAAAAAGTCTGTACAAAAGGTGAGTGAGACCTACTTATTTTACCCATTACAATTACTAAATGTATATGCAGTGCTTACATTAATACATCTACTATAAAAGAAACATAAACTTGTATCAATATTTTCCTGAAACATGGTTACTACTGCTGGGATAAGAGATATTTTTTTAATTGAGTTTTGAAACTTGAGATGCTCAGAGTTTTATATTGTACCGGAAGGGTGTTATAAATGGAACAAATTTGGTAGCTGAACGATCGTTCAAATTGGGCTGTTCGGAATATCGGCGGTGTCAACAACCCCATGGATCTTATATTGATGTTATGCACATCTGTTCGAAATGTAACTTTTTCAAATAAGTAAGTGGGAGTCTTATACAAAATTATTTTATGATATACTGTTGCGGCATGCAAAAATCTTCTTGTCTCCATGTTCAACCAATTCGCATCTTTCAACTTATGCGATATTCGGTCTCGTCTTCTGACGCCATATATTCATCTGAGGCAAGAATTCTGCGCAACCTGAATTTTTTGTTTGTAAGTGGCAGTTAAGCACGGGCTATACAACATATCAGAAAAATTGAAGTGCGAGAGCACCAACGACTCACATAGATTTATTTTGACTTGAACGGGAAGGTTACGTCTGTTGCCGTACAATATTTTTATGCCTTACGAATGAGCGAATTTACATGTTTTTCAAATCTTAAATTTACATCCAGTGTTACACCCAAGTTCTTTGCTTCACTGACAGTTTCAAGTTGTTGTGCATTGGTGGTAAAGTTAATTGAGTTAGTAACAGCCTGGCGCGCATGCTTTGGCCCAAATACAATTACTTTAGATTTGCTAGAGTTAAGATGTAAACAATGTTCTTCGGCATTCTTTGTCAATAATGATAAATCTCTGTTCATGGTTGCACTCACAATGTCCACATCACTGAGTAGAAAAGTATGATACAGCTGAGTGTCATCAGCATAGCAGTGAATTTTGCCCAGGTATGAAGTATAAATTGCAAAAAGGAGTGGACCCATAATAGAGCCTTGCGGCACGCCTGATTTTAATGCTAATACGTTAAAATAACTTCCCTCCAAGAAAACCTTTTGCTTTCTGCTCTTTAGATACTTACTGAAAAAGTTGACACTATCCGAATCGAGGCCTATAAAATGCAATATATTTAGGAGTAAATTAAAATTGATTGTATCGAAAGCTCGACTAAAATCCAACATTATCAAAACTGTACACCTTCCCTGATCAGTGGCTCTGATAATGTCATCTGTTACATGTAGAAGTGCAGTTGTACAGCTAAAATTCTTTCTAAAACCAGATTGAATTGGAGAAAGCAAAGAAAACTTTGATAGATATTCCATTAATTGCAACTCAACCGCTTTTTCGAATAATTTTGGCAATGCAGGTAAGATGCTTATTCCTCTGAGGTGATTAAAATCTGATGGATTTAGCTTTTTGGGAATTACTATTACAACTCCACTCCCCCATGCTTCTGGAAAAACATTTTGTATCAAACAACAATTTATTATATGCCTGATATAAGGAATAACATGTGGACAGCAAAGTTTTATTAGAAAGATATCCAAGCCATCACAGCCTGCAGCATTTGTTTTAATACCAGAGATATTATATATTTCATCAATTTCTCTAAATTTGAATTTGGAGTTTGTCAGACAGTTATTTTTGTAGAAATTTATTAAGGAATCCGGAGGTTCACTTGGGGAGATGGAATTTATAAAAAAATCATTCAGAAGGTTCACATCCATTGGGTTAGTGGGCAATGAGTTACTAAAGTTATTTTTTCGCATCTTGTTTTGTTTTAATATCCTCCACATTTGCTGAGAGCTGCTATGTAAGAACTTATGGAAGAAATACGCTCTTTTCTCTCTTCCAATAGCGCTAGTGACATAATTCTTTAAATCTTTATAATACTGTAAGTGCGCATGAGTACCTGATCGTTTATATCTTTTAAGTGCTTCATCACGGAGCTGCTGCAATTGTTTGATCGTACCAGTCATCCATGGCGCCCTACCTTTTGTAACGCGTTTTCTAACTAAAGGGGCATGTCTGTCGAATAATTAAACTAAGCAGTTAGTGAAAAAGGCTATTTTCGTATCAATGCTGTCTTGGTCGAACATTTGGAAAAAAGATATACCACGGAGATCATTCAGAAAATGTTCCTCATTGAAAAACTGGAAACTTCTATAAGTGATAAATTTTTCTTTTGAATGTGGATTACCAACTGCATTTTACAAAAAACCAAAAAGTGATCTGATAACAAACTGAGTTCGACCAAGGATTTTTGGGATCCTAAAACGTCTCTAGTTCAACTTTAAGCATTATTTTACAAAATGTTCATTGAACCAAGGTGATAACTCTTGAAATTTCGAGCATTGTTGCACATAAACGATCACATCAAGAGATATTTGAGTAAAGAAACATGTTTAACTAAAAAAAAACCCAAAAAGGCGCAATCAACCTATTTTGCTAATTAATTAGCACCATTCGTTGGCTTTTTGTACATAGTCGAACATTCCAATAGTCAACTTGAAAGGTGCTGGGTTTTATAAAAAACAAAAAATGGGGCCCAATAAGTTGACTTTGCACTTCGCACACAGCGACGTCATCCGTTCAAAAAGGATCATGCTCAGCACACGTTAGACCGTATAGTTGCTATGCTTTCGTTTGTTGTTCCACACATCAAGCCTAGACCATTCTGATGAATTGTCAAAACAGCACAAAACAGTTGTCGTTGGTGTTTTTCATCGGAAAACGTGGCAGAAAGGCAGAGTACCAGTCATATGAGGACACTGACGAAGAGTGGTTGTCACGTGCCAAAATCACGTAACTTTTTTCACTATGTGCCAAAACGCACAATAAGGAACCAAGCCAAAATGAGTTGGTTTCTACTCATTGAGAACAGTACCGACAGGAAAACTGTACCAATTTGTACAAAACACTAGATTACTGGATTGGGTACTGAAAGTTCGAGGAGTAGGACACAATAAGTCCTAGAGGCTGCAGTGCAATCGAGGACTTTGGATAAAAGGATAAAGAAACGAAGAGCGGTCGCCGGCCAATGAAGCCAGACAAGACATTTATCTGTCGTTGCTTTGAGTGCAAGAAATGTAGGGGAAAGTCTGTTATTATTGAAATATGTCTAATAGGTGCGTAACATCAGAACATTGAGATACACCCTCCCCCATCCCCCAATTTTTTCGCCAAAAAATGTTTTTTTAAATTGCGTTGGTTTGATGTTACTCCTAGGTAACTTTATTGTTGTGCAAAATTTCTTCAACATTGGTTAAATAGTACCAGAGATATGTGATGTTAAATATTTGACTTATTTAGATAAATCCTTAAATACTGAGTTTGTATTTTCAGGTATAAAAACATCCCGATTTATACTACCCGCCATTTCAGTATGTAAATGTACATTTAAGTGGGGAATACCTTGTATACGCCACTGTCGCCATGGGATCGCTGTACATTAGAGGTCCCGAAAATCAAATTTCACCCTTGATGAGTGTATTTTGTTTTAAGACATCTAAAATATTTTTTAAATTGCGTTGGTTTGATGTTACTCCTAGGTAACTTTATTGTTGTGCAAAATTTCTTCAACATTGGTTAAATAGTAACAGAGATATGTGATGTTAAATATTTGACTTATTTAGATAAATCCTTAAATACTGAGTTTATATTTTCAGGTATAAAAGCATCCCGATTTATACTACCCGCCATTTCAGTATGTAAATGTACATTTAAGTGGGGAATACCTTGTATACGCCACTGTCGCCATGGGATCGCTGTACATGAGAGGTCCCGAAAATCAAATTACACCCTTGATGAGTGTATTTTGTTTTAAGACATCTAAAATATTTTCAGTGTTTACCTACCTGAAAGTAGTTGATGACAGGACACAGAAATCCACCGAAAGGCCAATACTGCTTCACCAATGACACCGAGGTGAACGGTACGCACAATATGGTGATCAGCATATCACCAACGGCCAAGTTCATGATAAAATAGTTTGTGACGGTGCGCATGCGCGGCGATGACAGCACAGTGTAACAAACGAACACGTTGCCTAGCAGCGCTACCACAAAAATGGTGATGTACATGGAGTAAACGGCCGTTTGAAAGTAAGCGCTAGCCAAAGGGCTGTCAGGATGGAGGAAGTTGTCACAATCTGGATCCGGGTCTTCCGTTCTATTGAGAAGGGACTCCAGAAGAGTGAAGTTGGTGGTGATATTGAGAAGCGCCATCTTGGAGACTGAGTGGGGTCTAGGTGCTCAGGAGAAGACTGGGTTTTTTCTTGTCATGGCGGTGAAAACCTGAAATTAATACAATGTTATCAGTCTTTTTTACGCAAGGGTTTTTGTCCACTAAACGTATTTACCGACTAGATCTTATACGGGTAGTAAGCGCAACAAATGCTTATATGGTATAAGAATAAGAGTAAGATTATATTTATGAGACAGTCGATACGAATAAAAAAAGAAGATTTTGCGGAAGGACTGAACATGACCCGTGTGTTGCGGCGTCACCGCCTACTGCTAGCTCATCGGCTTGAATGCTCGTTCTCGGACTTGATCACCAGCGGGAATTGATAGATGGATTACTTATCCGCCTACAGAAATTTTTGAAGAGCGGAGGTTAGCAAATTTTCTCAGAAGTAGTTATTCCTAGAAATTTTATAGATGGTACATAAAACTACGTTAAATATGCATACTTTAAGAGGGAACATAATTTTCAGGGGGCCTGGAGCTGGAGACTAATTGTGTGAGCATATTTGACTGACATGAGACATTGGATATTTATTTATTTATTTATTTATTTCCAACAGGTGAAACCCAATTACAGGAAACGCTGAAAAAAATAACAATTAAAAAGACATTGTTCTTGGACTTAAATCTATAGTATCACACATTCTAAATAAGATTGGATGTTCTATAGCAGTTAATAATCGATGCACAACTGTCACTGTAAATATCACACCATTCAGTAACACTGTTCATGACGCAGCACATGAGATTAATTGGCGATTTTGTCATAACATTTGTACGGCCAGCTTGACAATAGAATGCCGTTTGTTGTCGACTCCCTAGCCTTGGAACGCGGAAAGATATTTTTTTCAAGTAAATTTTGACAGTCAGTTTTATTGTGAATGAGGCCATACAAAAACGACAGTGAATCCAAATTGAAAAACTCTATATGCTCAGTAAACGTTAGCTTGGTATCAAAAATGACTCCAAGGTCTCTATAAGAGGTGCATCTGTCTATAACCTGACAATTGATGTTATAATTATCATAAATTAAATAGTTAACTTTTCTTGTATAAGTCATAACTTTACATTTCGAAACATTCAGACTGAGACAGTTTCGTGAACACCATGACGAAATTAGAGCTAAGTCATCTTGCAACATGACGCAATCCTCGACTGTCTTGACTGACGTGCAGATTTTAAGGTCATCAGCGAAAAACAAATGGAAACACTTCAGTTCAAAAGACAAGTCATTAATAAATATTAAAAACAATAATGGACCTAGATTTGACCCTTGAGGTACCCCAGACGTGGCCCGATAGTAACTCGACCTATGACCATCATATTCGACAAATAACCTTCTATCCCTCAAATATGAATTCATGAGCGACAGCATTGCATCAGACATATCCACTGTTTTAAGCTTATCCAGAAGTGCATAATGATCAACTTGATCAAACGCCTTCTGAATATCTGTGTGGATGACACCAACTTGTCCCTGACCGTCCAGTACTTCAGAAATGTACTGAGTAATTAGAGCCAAGTTGATGACCGTAGATCTGCCTCTCATAAACCCATGCTGAGTAATAGAGACTGCACCCCTGACCGATATAGTTTGTCATACATGTTTGCAGCTTACTTTTTCTAAGATGGGCTACCTTATGCTGAACAGGATCTTTTATGAACTGACGACAGCGTCGCGTGAGAAGTCCAGAACTGCAGAGTCGCCTACTTGACATTTTTTCTACTTGAAAATATGAACTGCATGGAATGTTATGCCATGAATGTGAATTCCAATACAGATATTAGCGTTGCGTTCCTATCATAGCGCATATTGGAATATGTCGTTAGGATGTTCAAATAGAGATTTATGCAGCTATTTACTCTTACTCTACATTGCGCCATCGAAACATTAACGTTGATACTATTAATTTAAAGTATCAATAGTTAAATTTGCTATGAATTTGTAATTTGCATTCTATATGTAGATCATTTATCACGATCGCATATCCCAGAGCAGATATAATACAGGATCTCGCTTAGAAAACGTTATACATTCATACAAGGTGTTCTAAAGTGATATGCTAATATGCCAAGATATGAGATGAGTCCTCCTTTATGACGAACAGTTCATATGAACGTATGGATTAAATTTTTAGGTATAGCGTGTTTAACTTTTAAGAGAAAAGATTTTTTATTTTATTTCCTCGGAAGTACTTCAGATAGGTAGTATTTTTATATTTGACAAGTTACAAGAGGATATAAAGTTACATATTTTAGTGCATAAAGTTGTCCTATTGTGCCACCAGTGGCGTTCCTACAAACATATCTTGTGATATGTTGTATAAAAAAATTTACGTATCTAATATTTTTTGTAGCTAACTCGCTTAAGATTAATGCATTAATGCTTTATTTTAACGTAAAACTGACGTTTCATAATTCCAAAATGGCGGTTGTGTACCATGTTCCCTTTTAAATGTATGGAGCTTCTTGGAGAATTTTATAGCCCTAGAATATAAATATCTTTTTTCTGTGACGGGAAAAAAGTTTGAAATTTTATCTCTGTTGACATGTAACAAAATGTCACTTTTTATTAAATTACTTTTTTCCCGGGAAAAAAATGAGCAGTTTTTTCCCGGATATTGTATATCCGTGATTTAGCTGACAACAATTTTTGTGACGCTACTTTGGCTACTTATACTAATTCCCGTGGAGTCAAAGAAAACTCGGAATCAGACATTTTTTACTTTATAGTGTTAAAAATAACTTCTAAACAAACACTAAGTTCACAATGTTTAAATCAAACCACAAAATTAAATTGACAGCTATTTAATTACTTTAAAAGTTTCCTTAGCAACGCAGGTCTAATTGTCGCTATAAGTACAACATAGCCTACTAATTTTAAAACTGAAATTTCTAATCGATAATTTCCTGACTTAAATATTGCAATGATATAATAAAGTCGTCGTTTATCTCGTCACAGAAAAAAATTGTGTATTATACACGGGAAAATACTAGATTTCAGCTTTCGGTCTTTTTTTTCTCCCTCAAGCTAAAATCTAGTACTTTTTTCCCTTGTATAATAAATAACTATTAAAATGGCGAATTGGAGGGTTATCAAACTCGCTTATGACAACTAATCATCAAAACGCTATATTATTGAACTTCTTCTTGTGGAACAGACTATCCGAAAATGCAAAAAGTACGAAACATTCTGTTAAAGAATGTTTGTCAAAATTTGTCATTTTTGGCCCATATTTGATCATACACTCTATATTCTGATAAATATTTTATAATGAGGAAAATTGATATAAGAAACTATAACATTTGAGAAGAGAAAAGACTAAGGGCCGTATCGTCAGTCGTTGAGTTTCATAGTTTTCTACTTTTCGTGTCAGCAGTCTATTTTGTGGTTATGTTACAAATATCTATTTGCATCAAATTGTGCATGCTTTTGATTTATATCATTATGATATATACCCTGAAGTTTCCTACAATTCACAAAGAAAACAGCATAACAATACGAGAGTGCTCACGGTGACATGGAACAGTAGAAATTTATAAATATTCCAACCTTTCTGAAGGAGAGAAAATATTCTGAAAATCAAGGAGGCCATAAAGGCATCCAAAACATTATTGTAGTACGCCGTTAGGGCCTCCTTGATTGTTATACGTAGTATTTCCTCTCCCCTCAGAGTTTCTAGATTTCTACAGTTCCGTGTCATCGTCAGCGCTCTCCTATTGTCAGGGTATATTATCCTCTTGAATTGTAGGACATTTCAGACTATATAACAGATGATATAAGTCAAAAGTATGAACAATTTGATGCAAATAGATATTTGTAACATAACCTTAAAATAGAGCGCTAGCACGGAAGAGTAGAAAACTATGAAAATCAAGAAGACCATAAAGGCGTCCTACAATTGTAGGAACAACTGACGATACGGCCCTAAATTTTACATTTACATTTACATTTAATAAAAAATCCAGTGGTTACTTTAAAATTTTCATATGTCAGTTTGTCACACGTTAAAAAATAATAATAATAATAGTAATAATAATAATAATGTACGCCTTTATTACAAAAATATGTACGTGGTACATACTGAAATTGGGACTCAACTGGCGAAGTTTAGCAATGCTACTCTTACACTTAACCAGCTGAATCAATAAATACAGTAATGATACATAGATATATATATATATATATATATAAGAGTATAACTTGAGACGTGGTCATTGTCGTCTAGACCAGTTAGGTGAAAAATTAAAGCTACCGCCTTTTGTTGGAGAACTTACATATCTCCCCAAATTTCAACTCTTCACAACCATAATTAGAATCTGTGTTTTGGCCGATTCCACCAGTAAATTTCATTCCACTCAACATATAATAATTCTCTTCTCACGATTTATTAATAATTGTTAATTTAAATTCCCATTAATTAAAATATAGTTTATTCAACTGCCTCTGGTCGGTTTAACAAATTCTTACATAAAATTCTGAAAATCTCATCATCTGAAGTGATTTGGCAACGTTTTGGCACACGCCCACAATTCGTTCCATCTTTCAACACAGACATTGACATCCTTCGGCCTTCTGTCAAAGGGTTTCATCTCACTCATTATTCCATGACCACTAATTTGTGCAATCATCAAGTGGCTTCACGATGTAATGCTGTAATGTTTTTTTAAATAATTTTTAATCTGTTTTTAACTTGTTCTTGTCATATTTTATATAATTTTGACCATTGTACAATCTATCCAGCTCTCACCATGTTACTGGACGTTTACCTCATCCTATACGTAAACAACAATTAGCAACATCCTCACATACTACTGTAAGTTGAGTCAATCTAAATTCATTTTACACTTTTGTTGCTACTGTTATCATTGTAATTGCAGCTCCTGATGATGATGGCAAAGTCCATTGAAAGCTAGAGAGAATTAAAAAAAGGTATAAAGAGTCCTCTTTGCTTAAATTTTGTCGAAGTACCCAACAAAAGGCGGAAGCTTTAATTTTTCACCTATAAGAGTATATATATATCCAACCTGACCAGGAGGCTCAAAATTGTCCCGCTTTCAAGATGGGGACGAAAAGCTACACCCTCGTATCAGCTTTGAGTCCAAAAGAATGAACCTTACTAGTTGATACATATAAGCCGAAATCCCCCCTCTCTTCAGTTTTGAAGCTGTACTAAATGATATACATAAATCGAATGCTTGCTCATTTTATGGAAGGTAATGGTTACATTCCATGAAATGGCCAACTAAATTGGACCATATTTAACGGCTTAATGAGAGAAACAAAATAACGAAATAACGTCATTCTAAATTCCACATGGCGATCACCACAAAATATCGATTCATCATTATATGATATATATCTACCGAAATTTTATAATAAAAGAAGTAAGAAGTTTTAGGGAGTCTTATTGATAAAATACAAGCAGATACTCACCTCTCCCACCTCATTCACCATATTTTGCTGATTTTGTGAAAGAAAATTTTCCGCTTCTCAATAGAATTACTTCGGAGATCAGGCTGCAAACGTATTCTTGAAGGAGATATGGTACGAAAGATAGAAATCATTTTCAGCCATTTTCTATTAACGAATATTTTGACATTGCTCTAACATTTTTGCTACTTACCTAAGGCCCGTATCGTCAGTCGTCCCTGCAATTGTAGGGCGCGTTTATGGCCTCCTTGATTGTCATAATGCTTTCTCTCCTTCAAAAATTTCTAGATTACACTTGTCCCTTATCAGCATCAGCGCTCTCCTATTGTGAAGATATGTTTTCTTTTTAAATTGTAGGAAATGTCAGGCTGATAAAACATGATATAACTTAAAAGCAAGCACAATTTGATGCAAATAGATGTTTGTGACTTAACCTCAAAATAGAGTTCTGACACGGAGAAGTAGAAAACTATGACAATCAAGGAGGCCATAAAGGCGCCCTACAATTGTAGGGACGACTGACGATACGAGCCTAAATGATATAATCCTAACTGTCATACTAGGTGTACAATATCAGCAAGGAGAAAAACAAAACTGATGAAGATAATGGAACCGCTGCTATTAAAGATGTAAAAAGTTCTGTCAATTTTAAGAAGAAAAACTTCAAAAGATTGTATATCTTTGGAAAGAATTAATGAACAACTGAGACAAGAGGTTAAACAACAAGCTGATAAATTGTTACTTTACGAAAAGTTGCTTACCGAAAAGGATAAAATAATGCATCAACTGACAAATATGAATAGCAGTATGATTCGTTAACGTGTCACATCACTGGAAAGGAGTCTATTACTTCTGCTCTGGAGAAACTAAGCTCCTGAGTTGAAGAGATTGAAAAAGTTAATACTACAACACGTATTTCGTATGCTGAGTCAGTCCTTAATAATGCTCCTTTGAAAACCAAACAAAGATCGATAAAAGGTATTATAATTATTCCAAATCAATGCAGTCTTCTTTTCTAACCAAGAATGACCTCAACAAAAAATTGCATCTGTCCAAAATGAATATAAAAGTAGAACAAATAAAGAACTCTAAGAATGGAGGAGTTGAAGTAATTGTTGAAGTGTTTCCATGGTATACTGAAGAAAGGAATTGAAAAAGAATCATCTTCTTTTCTCACAGTGTCAGAGCTGAAGATGTAAAGTCCAAAAATAAAAATAGTTGGTTATCGCACTCATGAAGAAATTACTGAAACCAACCTGGAGGCTGATATCATTCGACAAAATCACGGCATATCCCAAGAAGACATCAAAATTAACCATGTCAAGTATATTATCCTAAAAAGCATGTACATCGTATATTCAGAGGTTTCAGGTAGATTTTTTAAACAAATTTTTGATGGTAATGATGGCAAAATTCTTATTGGCCTTCAGCGCGTAATAGTATATCAAAATAATGAAATCTCCCAATGTACAAAGTGCTTCAGGTTCCATCATTCGAAAAATAAATGTAGTAATCAAAAAGTTTGCCTAAAATGTGTGGAAAATCATGATAGTACATCATGCACACAATTAGATCATGTATGTTCTAATTGGGTATTTGCAAACAAAAAATATAATAAAAACTATGATTTTAATCACATCTCGAATCTTGCTTTGAAAGAATAAGTTCTTTTCATATTAATACATTTCAATGTCTAGTACTAGCATGAAAAGATTTAAATTTGGCCATATAAATATTCGCTCTCTTCTACCTTCTTTATCCGACATTTCTTTTATCCTGCAGAATTCCATGTTTGATATTTTAGGTATTTCTGAAACATTTCTTAACAATAGCATTCAAGATAATCTGTTGAATATTGAGGGGTGTTCATTATTTCGGGGTGGTGGAGTAGGCGTTTATGTGAAAAATGATTTAATTTGTGAGGAGTTAAGAATCGAGGAATACGTGCAGTATATACCAGAGGTTGATAATTTATGGATAACATTAAAAATTAGTGGTTTGAGTCTAGTTTTTGGGATGATCTACCGATCTCCAAATACCAATCTTAATAAAGCTATTGATTATTTTGAAAATATTTTGACATTCGTTATTCCGAAATTTGATTAAATTATAGTTGTCGATGACATGAATGTAAACCTTTTAGACGCCAATAATAAATTAGACAGCTGTTTTAAAGCATATGGCTTTCATCAGGTTATAAATAAACCCTCTAGGATTACGGAGAACCAGCTTACTAGATCCTATATTTTGGAGTGACTCTGGAATTTGCATTAATGCTGGAACAGTAAATACAGACTTATTTACAGACCATCACTTAGTATTTTGCAAAACAATCTTTAATAGTGCAAAATTTATCAGATATCGGGATTTCAAAAATTTTAATATGGAAAATTTTCAATACGATCTTGGGAGCTTTCCTTGGGATAGACTATTCGAGTTAGATGACCTTAACCAGAACGTATCATATTTGACTCATGGTATTAAGTATAATTTTGATATTAATGCACCCTTAAAAATTGTGCGAGTCAATAAGCCGTTTGCTCCGTGGTTAACGCCAGATGTGAAAGTTTTAATTAAGAGGAAAAATAAAGCACTTACTCAATTTAGAAGTGATGAATCAGAAAAATCATGGAAATTTTACAAAAGATCACGGAACTCAACCCTAGGAAAATTAAATTCGAAAGGGCGGCTTATTTAAGATTCCTTAGTGAACAAAATAATCTGCGAATTTTTACAAAGCTCTCAAATTAATGCATATATAAAAATCTAAAAATAGCGAGATATTCCTACTCATCTCAAAGATCTTACAGAAATAAACAAATATTTTTGTTCTGTTTTCAACAACAACATTCATCCATCTTCAGAAAAGATCTCATTCTATGAAAATAATAATTATTTTTGTAGTCATAAATTCAGTTTCCGTCCAATAAATTATTCAGATTTGCGCTCTATATTTTATACCTTGAAATTCAATGCATTTGGAACTGTCGGAGTATCACTTGAAATGCTTAAATGCTTAAATGTTTTCCCCTAATTTCAATACATACATTACATATCATAAATATATGCTTAGAAAAAAGTATATTTCCTAAAGCATGGAAAAGCTCTCTTGTTTTACCTTTGTCCAAAGTAGGCAATCCTAGCTCGTATACTGACGTGAGGCCTATTAGCATTTTGCCTATACTTTCCAAATTGTTGGAAAAGGCAATGTATACACAAAAAAATTAATGAATATGTTTTGAAATGTGGTGTACTGCCATCTAGACAAAGCGGTTTCAGGAAGCGATATATTACTTCTGCAACATTGTTAGATCTAATTGACAATATTGTCAGGGCTTGGAATAACCATCAAACTACTCACTTCCACACACACACACACACACACACAATTCTTTTAGATTTTTCTAAAGCGCTTGACACCATCAACCACTCACTCTTAATAGCCTAATTTTATGGTTTCTCTGAATCATCGGCTGCTCTAATAAACAGCTTTTCAAGGAACAAATCACAAAGAGTTATCATAGAGGCTTTAATTTCGTTTTTGAGTGCCTCAAGGGTCGGTTCTTGGGCCAATTCTTTTTATTTTATATATCTCCAATCTTGACAAAGCTGTTTAACACTGCAGTATTCAGTTTTCTGCAGATGACTCGCAATTACACAATAATTTTAATACTGACAATATAATAATTGCTGAGACTCATATTAATGAAGTATGCAAAAATTTATAATCTTGAATTAAATTGAAAAAAATCAAAAATAATTATATTCACTCCTAAGAAATTTAGGTAAACCAAATTAAGAAATATTCAACAATATCACTAAATGGTGAAATTATAAAAGTATGTGAAACTGTCAAAAATCTAGCCATATCTCTTGATGAATGTCTGAATTTCATTCCTCATGTGAACAATGTTACAAACAGTTGTTTTTTAGTACTTGACTTATACTTGAACAAATTCTCGATTACAAAACTGAAAAAATTCTCTGTGAATCATTAATTAATTCAAAAATCACATACTGCGACATTGTTTATCATCCGTTTTTAGACTCAGTATCTGTAAAGCGCTTACAAAAAATTCAAAATTTATGTTGCAGATTACCTATTCGTTCATAAAATTGGAATGGTTATCTATCCCAAATCTGTTTAAATTGCATTAATTACGTTATATTCACACCTCTATTTCCCCATTTTTGAAAGATAAGTTAAAATTTCGTGGTTCTATGCACTCACTTTATTTTTTACTAAATGTTTTACTTATAATGATACTATCATGTACAATGCTCGAACCCTCTGGTACTAAAGCTTTAAATTTCAAGAATTCCAAAAATTATTTAAGAAAAGTCATTTTCGAGCAATCATTTACATAAGTTTATCTCCTACTTCTGCTTATAATATATGCATCAATATGTATGTATAATGTTATACTTTTATCAAATCTTCATTTACCTGTGTTTTACTCAATTAATTTATTTTTTTATGTTGAAACTCTACATTTTAGTGGTTGGTATATATTTTTTTGGATGGACTTGTTATGGGTTAAGTGGTAAAATAGCTTATTCTTCGCCCAATAAGGACGTTTTATTTTGTATTTTATTTTGTATTACTATTATATAAGCTTATATTTAGCTTTTTATTAAAATGAACTGAAAATTTATTTTCCCAATGGGAAATATTTAGACAGTAATGGAGCTCCTTTATCTCAAGACTTCAAATCGTTTTAACATCAGGATGGAAAAAGGGTGGTAGTCACAGTCTTTACATTTTTTTTGATTGCCTGCAAGTGAGCCTCCACTGGACTGACACACTGCTAGAGAGACCGACCGACCGACCAACGGAAATATTATGTTACATAATTTTTCATGATGTACATGTCATACGTAGCACCCGAAGAACATAAAACCTCATTTTCGAAAATTTCGCGATTACAATACCTTTCCGCCAGTGGCGTAGGAAGTAAAAAGATATTATAAACATTACTTCTACGAACCAACATTCTAATGTTCCAAAGTAACATTCTCTCATCTTTTTTCTCACGTCATATTTCAGTCATCTCGCTCGTTTCCATTTGTCAATTTCACGATGCAGGTACAGTCCTGCTCCAGGAACAATAAAATTTCTGAAATAAAACATGTGCGATTCACAAGAAAGGCAATGAAACTTCTACCCTCCATCAGCTTGTATAGGCTTTGACTTATACGAGTTGTATTTTCTAAGGAACATTTTCTGATTTGCCTCGCTTGCCAAATGGTATGTGAAGAGATGAGGAAATGATATGGGCATTCTTTCTAGGTAAAATATGTGATTTATACGGGCTGAAATATATTGGCTTTTGTATCGAGAGTGCATGACTAGCATTTAAATCTCAGGACTTTTCTGTGAGAAAAGACCGCAGATAAAACCCATCCGTTTTGTATGTGCTCAAGTAGAAGAGTGCAGGGTAATGGGAGCCTACTAAGGGAAAACTTTCATAAAAAGCACATGTATTAACTTTCTTATAATTTTTAATCAGAAACTCTTAGAATAAGCATACAGGTATGTTTTAATCACTGTTAGAATTAATTACAGTAATATATTACAGGTACAATACCGATTTTACAAAAAAAAGTCAATCGCTTCCATTACCCGACACGTGCGGGTAATGGGAACCCGTTTTAGGCTCATATCGAAAATGGGAGCGATAATATTTAGTATTGCTCAAAAGTTATACTAAAATTATAAAAAAAAAACATATGACCCAGATTTTACAGATCTAAACAAAAGGTACAAATTTAAGAAGCTGGACTATCACTTCCAGAGCATTCTTCATGGGCCCAGTTTCCGCAACCTCTGCATTGGTACCACTCTCCACTTTTTCCCGTGTCTAAACAAATTGCAGATAAAGTTTCCTCGTCTGAGTATTCTGACTCGTCGTTGCAAATTGTACGTTCGTCAATTTGATCATCAGATGAATCTTCATCATCACTATTAAACAAATATTTTTTTGCCTCTTTGGCACTTTTGTTTCTGGTTGTGGTCTTCTTGCTTTTAACCTCTCTATCTTTGGTAAATTTCCGTTTGTTACATTTACCTTCGGCACATTTTTCTTTATTACAGTATTCTTTTTTTTAGTCCTTTATATACAAGTTTCATTCTTTATTGTAAGCTCTTTTAAGCGGAGAATGAAACGCAACGTCAGGAGGTTGTAGACGGTGCGATGAATGTGGCGGAATGCTAAGCATTACAACATGATTCTCTTTTGCCAAATCCCAAGCTTCGAGAGTAGCATGACTTGTGGTTGTCTAATATTATCAAAACGGGAGTATCAGCAGCAGGTTTGGTGTGTTTAATAAAATGACGTAGCCAAATCATAAAAAAAAGCTTTACTTCTGTCTTGTAAAATCCGAGGCTTCTGTTGATACTAATACCTTTCTAATGCTCAACTCAGGATGACGCCGTAAAAATCCAGACAGAAAATCTTTTCCCACAGTTTGACTGGCTTGGTTATTCAATACCCATCCTTTTAGCTACACCGTAGCATACTTTTTGGAATTGGTATCTCGTCAGTCCATGAAATTTATTTGACATAGCCTGAATATGAATTACCAGTATTTTTTTCTTGCTCAAAACTGAATACTGGATAGCTTCCCAACTTAGTATTTTTTTGTACCGATCCTCGTTAGCTTTCGCTAGAATAACTCTCTTCTTTAAAGTGCTGTACGGTATGCCAGTTTGCTGAGATACTTTGTACACCGAAATGTCTCCTGCTCTGAGGATATTGACTGTATTTTCTAATGTATCATCAGCCTAAGAAGCTTTTTAATAATAATGCTAATAATAATAATGAAATGCCTTTTATTTTCCTGGAGAGGAGTCTGCCAGCAGCTGTTCTTACTCCCTAACCAGGGCACCAATTGCTCACAAACATCTTTACAATAAAATCATTAATACATTTAATAATTGATAAGAGGTAAAAAAAACAAGAGCCTGGTTACATTTATAGTAAAATAATATCTGACAACGTTTGAGTTTGTTATTTTTGGCTCTTAGGTATTATTTCATTATTTGATAATGTACTCGTAAAATGCAAACAATTAAAAAGATGGACTTACCATTAACTGTCTCACCGCTTCACCTGGTGTGTGAAAGGTTATTGAACGTATTAAAAAAATCAACTTATAAATAGGGAACACAATTTTAATCCATACATTGTTTTTATGTTTAAAACCCACATTGCACTTTTTTTGTATTCAAAGGTGTTCAAAATGTCGTCCTCCATTTTCCACACAAGCTTCATTGCGACCATCACGAATGGTACGAGGGTTTTCTTGGGCCTACGTGTGAGTATTATGGAAATTTAATATCCCGTCTCGCGTAAAAGTACATTCGTCCGTCGCTAGAATGTTTTTAAAAAAATCCGGATTTTCAATGTTTTTGTGCATAAACCACTGACATAATGTTAGTCTGAGAGGATAGTCTTCTGGTAACAAGGCCTGCGCTCATTGTACATGGTAGTGGTAAAGCAAATTTTCCCGTAGGATTCAATGAACTATGGTGTGCGATAGTCCTACGCGGCGGCCTAATTCCCGAGTGCTCCTATCTGCATTGATTTCCACGATATTTAAAATTTGTTCCTCTTGCTCTACAGTAACCTGTCTGTCACGAGTGTGAATATTAGTGGGCTGAACACTTCCTGTATCTCGAAGTCTTTGGTACACTTGTACAAATTAATGTCCTTCTGTCTGGGTGTACCCGTTGGCGAAATCTGTTGGGATAAATTTGAGCTGCAAGATTTGAATTCTGACGAGCTTCACCCTAAACTAACAACATTTCGGCGAACTCTTGATTCGAGAACATTGTAAATCCAGACGACGACGTACGCGAACAGAAACAAAGCATCATACTAACCACTGTTACCGTTCGCGATCGATTGCCGGTTCTATAAGAGTGATCATGACCGACGCGCTGTTGTCATGTGTGTTTTAAATATTCAATTTAATGAAGCTTACTTACTTACTGACTACAAATTTTGGGTTAATTTAGAAAAAATAATGCCATTTATTTGTTAATTACCCAATTTAAAAACGTTTTAGATTAGATTATAAAAATTAGTAAGATTGTGGTGATTGTGGTCGATATAAAGCACTTAAATTTGTAAACTATAAAGCCATTTAGACAAAAATCTATTGACTGTCTGACCATGTCTACCATAACGTTTACACCCTGTATAGATAGGACGTCATTGAATATGAGCTCCTTGATCTGTCCTTCAAATCTACTAAGTGGTAGTTGAATGCGGTATATTATCATACAATGCATCACCTATATAAGAGAACGATTTTTTGGAATTAGTTGTTTTGTGAACAGGAATGTTTAGTGTATGATCGACAAATCTGAGATTGATTACCCATGGACAATTTATCTTTAAAGTATTTATTACAAAGAACGGAATGCACCAAACACCACAGATCCATCTTTTCATCATATTTAACCATGACATACGGTTCAAATATGGTGATATACTTTCTCTTCGGGGAACGCCCACTGCATAACGGACACGTGAATTTTGAATATTTTGCATCCAGTTTTTTTCCTGTTATTTCATTGAAGGCAGCAGTTAATTTCTTCAGTGCATCTTCTTTTTCATTCTTGAATTTTGGTGTCATTCTTTTATCAAACAAAATTTGATAATCCTCAAGAATATTAACAAATAACAATTGTTCATTTCTATCCTGACCTAACTCTTTTGTCGCATCGGAATCTGACGAGTCACTCATTTTTTACTTGTAGACGAAATGCTAATAATGTACGTAGTAAAAATGTATTGTGAAGGTACAGGCAGATGAAAAACGAGTTCTAACACGATTGATGTGATTTACGCGAGCACACAGCCGCGGCGCGGCGCGCGCCGCCTCTTAGGCGCTTAGTAGTAGATACTTCAGGTTAGTAGTAGGTACTTCTGTTGTGCCATACAGTATAGTATATTCGTCTCAGATAAGGCACAAACTTCTATGTGAAAGACGATGCTACAAACTAGATACTTTTTAATGAAGCAGTAGCATCTACTATGTTTTATGCATTCCACCCAATGCGTAATGCTATTTTCTCGGGGTCAATAACTGGCGAACTACCTGCCTCTCTAGTTCAGCAACTCCTCGGGTGCCAGCTTCCTGTTCAGAGTGTGGGAACAACACTATAGACTGACACAGTCACCTGGGAAGCTTCAGTGAAGAAAATAATTCGGGGATTTGATGCTTCACGCTCAAAGGGTCAGAGTCGAGATACTTACTCTTTACTTTCTACTTCTATTAGATACTTCTCTCTTTTTGTATCTCTTACTTCAGGCAGGACGGTATTTGTGATTAAAAGCAAGACTTATAACACAACCTGGTATATTAACATCAAATATATACACTTCATGCAGGGTCGGGATATCTCAAGCTATATGTACAAATGAGAGAAATCCCTATCTGAATCTAGCTACCCTAGCGATAGAGCGGAGAAGGAGGACAGTCGGTTAACTCTGGGTCGAACGGAATAAAAAGCAGTTAAAAAGCAACGGTTACAGCGGAAGCAGTATGCGGTCAAGCTAGCAAGCGGTAATGGTGCGATGCGATAAGCCCAAAGCGATGAACGGTCTTCGGCAATATGGTTATCTTTGGGTGAAGAATAAGACCAGGCGTTTAGTTAATCCGCGTCTACTTCAAGCTCTGCTTGTCTCGTTCCCGCTTGGATTTCAATCTGCACCCCAGGGAAGTAAGCACACTGCAGACAAAGATGTGCCTCCCTGACTTGCTTCTTGAACCCCAAAGCAATTAAAGAACTCCTAAAGTCAAGCCGCGTACTATCGCTAATGGACCTTTACGAAACTAAACTAATAGCTTCCTCATGAATGTGTTTACCAAACCTTTAAAAAAAATAATATGTGACACAACGACTCAACCTATAAAACACTTCTGTATATCTGGAACTTTCCTGGGATATAAAAAAGAAAAAAAACACCTTTTAAGCTAGCTACATACCTTGTGCTTCGGCTTTCAGTTTCCTGAAATATAACTTCACTTCCTAATTGACATTAGGGTTTAGGCCCGTATCGTCAGTCGTCCCTACAATTGTAGGGCGCGTTTATGGCCTCCTTGATTGTCATACTGCTTTCTCTCCTTCAAAAATTTCTAGATTACACTTGGCCCGTGTCAGCGTCAGCGCTCTCCTATTGTGAAGATATGTTTTCTTTTTAAATTGTAGGAAATTTCAGGCTGATAAAACATGATATAACTCAAAAGCAAGCACAATTTGATGCAAATAGATGTTTGCGACATAACCTCAAAATAGAGCGCTGACACGGAGAAGTAGAAACTATGACAATCAAGGAGGCCATAAAGGCGCCCTACAATTGTAGGGACGACTGACGATACGGGCCTAAGTCAGTACATATTCCAGACAGTCGCCAGGTGTACCGAGGTTCCACTAGTCACTTCCGAAAACTCAGTATCTAACTTAGGAGGGAGTCCGGGATACCTAGCTCAATCGGGAATATCCTGATCTCATCGGCTTTCGCAATTACAACCGAGTAATGCCTGCCTCACTAGTCACTTCCGAAAACTCGGTGTCTAACTTGCGAGGGAGGGGATCGTACTCAGAGAAATTGAGAATACTGCTTGGTAGATGCGGTCGGGTATGTCGAATCGCCAATCGAATGTATAAATATGTGCAAATAATCTTCAATAATAGCGCTTATGGAGGTCCCAGAGTACCGCAATTAACCAACACTGGCGCAGAGTCTACCTACTTGACACCAGTCAACTCCCAAAGTGCCCAAAGTAAGAGGTATAGACCAGACGGGACGGTAAGGTTCGGTATTCTGTCAGTATTCGGTTAGATTTGTTTCAACGGTCAGCTCTTATTTCGAACTGAAAATCTCATATTCTTTTCTTGAACAGTTATTATGTACAGAAGCGCTCAACATCGACAGCCCATTGTGAAAGATAGTAAAGTTATAAAAAAGGGATAAGGATATCGTAGGATTGGCAATGGAAATTATAGACTATCATTTTGTGGCAGTCATCATATTGGATTTAGAGTAACGTCCCTCTGCTTATAGTGCTCCTCTCAACAAACCCTTTCATTTAATATCCATATCATAGGGGTGACTAGGGAAGTTATCAATCGACATTTGGCAGCGGACACCATATTGGATGTAAAATTTTTCATGCTCCCAGATTAGTTGGTCGGCATAATTTACTGTGATACACCACGGACGAATATTTTATGCAGATCCCCAGTAATGGTAATGTGTACCTTATTCAATTCAATCTGTAACAGAGCTGATGTATGTCATGACAGTCTTAATAAAATATTAAACATTTACAGGGAGCAATTGAGATAAAATCGTTTTGTTGATGGTGTCAGTTATTGTTATTCTTCAATTGGAGCACTTTTATGTTTTTTTTTCTTCTCTTTTTTTTGTGGAAGTGTTTAATTATTCAAACACCTATGTATTATGTGTTCATTCAGATCACTAATGTTTTTCTATTTTATTTTTTTTTGTTATTATTTTATGATTCATTGTCTATAAATATACATATATGTGTATATATGTATGTATGTGTATATATATATATATATATATATATGTGTATACATGTGTATAAATGGTACCATTTTGTTTTGATTTCCTGTGATTGGGTGTATACCTGTTGGAAATAAATATATTATTATTATTATTATAAAATGATGTCACGTTCCGATTATATTCATCTTATCAAACCCTCTTATCTGATATCGATTTCATAGGGGTTACTATAGCATTGATAAAATAAAGTATCATCATGAAAAACAAAGATGTGCGCTAGCTATCATTAACTGGTTCAAAAAACTGTCACGATTTGACCGGGACTAACTAATAGGTCAAGTTAAATAAAAGCTTGTCAAAACCCACAAACGCGAACTGCCTTATTCCCGCAGACTAAAATATACAATGGTTTCTACTTACGAAAAATAATTGAGCTTGAATTTGTGTGTGTTTATAACTAGCAGGTCTCGTAGGATGTCAATAATTTTTATATGGACAAAAACTTGAGCTACACGCCTTAAAAATAGTTGGTTTAAAACTGTTTGATGATTGTTTTGGTAACTTTCAGTAGCTACCTTAAGTTATTATGTACTTTTGGCCAAGAACTTCGGTCAAAAGCACTTTTGGCTGATTACTCGTATGAGCTTTGACATCAACATATACAAATTTCAGACGTTTATATAAATTATGACCAAACGCAAGCACCACCTCAAATGGTGGACGAAAGATTCTTTATATGTGTGTGTTCATGAATCTTCTATACTTATGGCCTCATACTCATAGCAATAGTATTTCTCATGCGAATTAAGTTCTCTTGTAAAGCTTAATGAAACACCTAAACGGCTAAACTAATAATTATTCTTTGCCTTCCCAGAGTAATTGTTTCTCTTGTAAATAAAATTATCTTGTAAAGCTTAGCCTAATGTCTAGACGGTTAATCTTCTGATTAATTATTCTTTCTCTTATTCTAAATTCCCATTGTCAACATTCCTGATATGCCTAGAAACTTCTTTGCGAAAACTTTTTAAGAGACTAATAAGTCGCGATTTAAATTAAAAGATTTCTCGCAACTGGAAAATTGGAAAGAGTTGGAAGTCATTGGAAACTCCTTTTCTCGATTAACAAATGGAAATGAAGGAAAGCATATGACATGATTAGCTGAAACTAGCTTTTTAGACCTCCAGAAGTAAATGATTACAAATTACACACGGTCCTTACTCAGTAAGTGAACCATACGACATCCAAAGTGGGATCTGACAGATACCAGGGTCATCATAGATGGCGCTAGCATCTTCAAACCCTTTTGGTCTCTCTAATGTCTTTTTACGAGTATTACGTATCTTGAAAAATTACATTACGCCAATTTTTTTTTTGGCATTATATTGGCTTTTGTGACATTTTATAGGTTTTTCCACAAGATGTTAACTTAGCACTAGCTGACGGACACGTTGTGAACTCGTTTTGTAGTTGTACGTATTGCCTAAACATCATGAGGCTTCAGTTGTCAATTTTTGTGTCTGATGTGATGTAAAATCTGCTTCTGAGATGGCATTGCCGGAGGTAACGGCAATGCATGAGTATATAGTGAGGATTTGTGTGTTAAGAATATGTGTTGATGATAATTTCATTTGATTCTTGTCTCAAATACACTTACTTGAGATTCAGAGCTAGAAATTAATTGCGCATCCAGTTTTTCTTATCCATTCTGACAATTACATATTATGCAAATTTGCTGAATATCAAAAATGCGAGAGGTAAGAAATAATTATATTAACTGTACACTGTCGAATTACAAGTCATATACATGCTAACAGTAAGTACACACAACGCTGGCGCGGTGGTGATTTCCTGTAATTCTCTTCAAAACTTTTGAAAACATCAAACAACTTAAAAAATCGTAATTAATAACTTTGAACGTAACCTGCCTTCAGAACGGACAACATCTAAATAACCCGTCGGGTGCAGCTAATAGATAAACTTCATTGGCAGCATATTCAGTAACAATTTTCTCACACAGCAAATATAACTGATTTTATACACATGCAGACCAATACATACAATCATCCAGATGCGATCTTGCTATTTAACCAACTTTCTTCTCAGAGATGAAAACTATAGACTACTCGGCTTCACAAGACATATGAAACCAACAATGCGTGTAGACGTGTAGTTGAGCCATTCCTCCATAGATGGATGCTCACAACGATCCTAGTGAACAAACGTGGAATGACTGCTTGCACCCTAAGAACTACCATAGTCTGCAAGATGACACTTAATAGGTTTTTTTTGACGCTTTATAGGTTTTTAACATAATACCTGTGCGTGTATCTTCTGGTGGAATACGTTATTCAGTTGCATATAGAGTGCCCCGTTGAGCGCAATGAAAATAGGACTAAACCTGTTCCAATGTAGCTTCAGCCGCTGGCGATTTACACATTGCAACATCGCAGCTTTTTTTAATAGTCGGTAAGACAGAGGAGAAATTTACCGGGAAAAACGTTTCTGCAACAACGGTGATACAATCCTGTTAATGTATTTTATTTATCTATCTTCCAGGTGACACTTCGTTTGTTTTTTCCTTTCATTTTGACATTCCTATACAGTGAGTTACTACAATAATCTCATCATTGCAATTTTAGGATGACACCGCGCAGGACCCCCGGCACGGGTATCATGTAAAAATCCTACAAAACGTCAAAAAAACCTATATAATGTCAACTTGCATACTAGATAGTTTTTAGGGTGCAAACAGTCGTTCCACGTTTGCTCACCAGGACCGTTGTAAACGCGATCCATCTAAGAACGAATATCTGAACGATACCAGATACTTTTCTCTAAGCAAATATGCATTATTGTGCATGACTGGTTGCAATGAGCTGAGAGCCACTTAGTTCTTAGTTCATAGTGTGGTTCATTGACCTCAATGCGTACGTAGGTTTAAAATGTCAAAAACGAAAGTTTGGTTGAGTAGCAAGACCGCATCTGGATGATTGTATTGGTCTGCATGTGTATAAAGAAGTGATATTTGATAAGTTGAGAACATTATTACTAACTATGCTGCTAATGAAGTATGTCTATTAGCTGTGCCATACGAGTTATTTGTGTTGTCCTTTCTGAAGAGAGGTTATGTTCAAAGTTATGGTTGTGTTTTTAAAAACTTTGAGAAGAATGAAAATAAATCATCACCGCGCCCGCGTTGTGAGTACTTTACTGTTAGCATGTACGAGTATATCACTCGTATTCGACAGTGTACAGTGAATATAATTGCAATGTGTAAGTATAAAATATAAGATTCCACTTAGTTAATTCTCATCTGCAGTGATTGCATTAATTCATCTTTTGTATGTTACTCAAATTAGCATTTTGTTGAACTGAAATTCTAGTGGTCAGTATCCAACTATTGTATTAATGGAAGAAAACATTAACAGTGCATAAGGACTCCAGCACAGTTTCTGAAACTGTGGATGCCTTTTCCACTTTTCACCATTGTCTCACTTATTATTAAAACCATATATTATGATTGTTTGAAGATTGTCTACGAGGCTTGTCCGTAAAATAAGTTCCACGGGCTGCCGCTGGCGCTAGGATCGTTTCTATGCACAGCCAGGCAACAGAGGCAGATTGTTTGGTTCCCCCACTCCAATCCCTCACCAAGCCAGCGTCGCTGCGACGTTTAGTCTTGGCTCAGCAGCCGTCAGCGATGAAGCTTCCTCTTGCGTCTCCCGCCAGCTGCGAGTTGCGGTCTGTTATTCGTTTCCTGGCCGCTAAGAAGAAATCGGCGAAGGAAATTCACGAAGAACTTTGTCAAGTGTATGGAGAAGACTGTATGAGCTGCGGGATGGTGCGCAGATGGGCCAGGGACTTTAAAAATGGCCGAACAGACGTCCACGACGAAGCCCGTGCAGGGCGGCCATCGGTTTCCGACGAAACAATTGCCAAAGACGAAGCGGCAATGCTTGAAGATCGACGGATTACAGTTCGGGAGCTGTGCACAAAGATTCCGGAGGTCAGCAAAACCACAATTGACAAGATTTTGACTGAACATTTAGGCTATTCAAAGGTCTGCGCAAGATGGGTACCAAGAATGCTCACTGCAGACCACCGGCGGCTGCGGGTTGAAGCGGCCCAAGAATTTCTCGCTTTTCACGGAACAACCGAAGAGGAATTTCTGGACTCGATTGTTACTGGTGACGAGACCTGGGTACACTACACCACACCGGAAACAAAGGAGCAATCGAAGCAGTGGAAGCACTCTTCTTCACCAAGAGCAAAGAAGTTCAAACAAATCCTGTCTGCCGGGAAAATCATGGCTAGCGTTTTTTGGGATCGAAAGGGCGTATTGTTGTGCGAGTTTATGCCTCGCGGGACAACAATCAATGCTGACCGTACTGTGAGACCTTGAAAAAACTTTGACGTGTCATTCAGAACAAGAGAAGAGGAATGCTGACGAAAGGAGTGCGTTTTCACCATGACAATGCCCGACCGCACACCGCCAATCGAACCACAGCCCTCATCGAAAGATTTGGATGGAAAATGGTGTCTCACCAACCCCACAGCCCAGACTTAGCACCAAGTGACTTCCATCTCTTCCCTGAGTTGAAGAAAAACCTTGGCGGAACCCAATTCCAGACAGATGAAGAGGTGCAAAACGCGGTTGTTAGTTTTCTACACGGACAGAGTTCTATGACTCTGGTTTGAAGAAGTGGGTGCCTCGAATGCAGAGATGCATAGAACGCAACGGCGATTATGTAGAAAAATAAAAGAAAGACTGAACTTTCCAAAAATGTATTTTCTTTGCAATTAAACCAATTTTTTGATATGAGAAAAATTTGTGGAACTTATTTTACGGACACGCCTCGTATATTCTCCTAAATAACAAGGTAGACAGTACATTATTTAAATAGATTTAACTCTAATTTTGGTAGTTCTGTTGAGAAATAATGAAAATGAAATCATAACTCAGTTTTGATAGACCTCATTGATAAACAAGAAGTAAATGGAATAGCATAATGGAATAAGAAATAGATTCAGCGCTGGTATTTCAGTCAGAGATACTAAAAATCAAATGTTATATTGTATAAATATTAGTAAAATTAAATAACGATATAGTTGTAACTGCAAATTTGCTGGCTGAACATGAAATCACTAACATAACCCCAGTTTATAAATCACTCTTTAATGCCTACATAATATTTGAATGGTCCATTTGCTGAAGAAGTAGTTATTCTATATAAAAACCTAGTTAGCAGTATAAATTTCTGTATTCGAATGAATCAAAGATCAATGTCGAAACATATACATACATATAATCTACCATGTAGTGTAAAGAATGTACATGTATGTTGAATTTAATATTGTGATGTTGTTCTCGAGGCCAGTGTTCTAAACGTAGATTAGAGACCTTTGTTAACTAAGTGTCAGGCATTCAAAATATTTGATTTGAACATTATGGAATTTATTCATATGATAACCTTTCATGATCACTAAATGTGATAGTATTGCATTATTGAATTTTCCAGAAATAAAACATCAGTACTGCAGATATGTAGTCAAAGGTTGCTAGGAAAGTATATGAAATTAATTCCCAAAGACTAAGAAATTCCTTTACATTTTTGTAGAATGAATGGACAAGGTTTGTAAGAAAGCTCTGACATCTATAGATCGTTTGGCTTTTTTTGGTGGTTACAGACATGCACCCTTCACAAAAGAACACAGCTCTATCAATTGAAGACATCATCAGTCAAGTTTCGCCAATATAAATATCTACCGCAAGTGTTCCATCTCTAAACAATTACAATGTCATTATGTGCTTAAGTTGAGGAGTAATCAGTTACTAACCGAGCCTGAGGCCGTTAGGGAGGGATGAATATAATTTTTATTCATAATGTGCTTTTCAACTGTAGCTCATATATAATTGTTTCTTGCTAGTAAGATTAGTCAATTAGCCATTTGGAAGACCCAGTATCAATATTAAGTTGTTTCACCAATACTTACTTCATAATTATAATTTTCATGCAGTTTGTTCTGTGAATTTTAAAGATGTTTGGTTTCGTTTGAACTTTCATTCTCTTCTTTGCCTCGAACACAGTAATCAGTCGAGTCAAGTTGAACATGCTGAGCAGTATTTTGAAGCAAGTAAGCAAAAAGATAATATTGAATGAATAAATTAGTCGTCACAATCAAAAGAAAGTTTTTACTGTATTATTCAAATATTTGAACATTTGGACAGTACACTGATAAGTTTGAAGTAAATTTTAATTAATCAGCTCTATCAAATCACATAGGTTTTAGTTAAGTTTATTATTGAGTGACATTGGCAAAAACAATCATCATCAGAACCTCTTTAAGCTTCAGTTTTTTCTGTCAATTTTAGAGCTTGCTCAAAACAGTGTTTCCAAAAGGATCAAACATTATTACTGTGCTCAAACACTTGGAAATTGAATGCATTCTTTTTTCAAACGTTCTTATTTCTTGTGAGACGACCAGTATTGTCTGCAACACACATTTGTCATTGTTTCTTAAATACAAACCTATTTTGGGTATGTTTATCAACGTTTTTAAAAGTTTGTTGAATTCTTTACGTTTCTGTGAGATTTTTACTAATTCGTGGGAAGTACAAGTCAAAGTGGTGTGAACTTGGATGACAAAATATAGCAAACAATTTAGCAAAGATACTCGAATTCTCGATTCACAAAATTTCACGCTGAAAATGAACTGTAATTTATATTTTTTATCTGCTCACTATATGCATTTTAGCTCAATAATTACCTCAATACCATATAATATACAATAAGTAATTTGATTGGAAGAAATATTTTGGGATAGGTTTTAACCGTTCGAATTATTTAGTTGGGGTGGAAAATGATTCTCCCTATGAGTGTGCTTATCCTCGTCCATTGAATATTTCTTTATGGCTAATATATATATATATATATATATATATATATATATATATATATATATATATATATTTATTACTGCAGGCGCTCAGTTCTGTATTTTTCCCAATCAGAGACTGTTTTAAGATGTCGACCCCAGTAATCATTCGGGTATCTTCAGCAAATGTTTTGCAACATTTTGTCTGCCAACTTCACATCCATCCAAGCCAATCTATTTGACTTCATTCTTAACTGATATATTACATTTGATTTTAGGTTTTCTCAAGACCTGCGTTTAGAATATTACTTCACAGAGATGTATGCAAAGAGTTGCAGTCGACTCCAACTGCCAGGAAGTTATATGGAATAGATCATTGCCACTCTACGAATAATTCTAGAGTAGAGCTAAAGTATGGTACCTCAATAACAGCCAAATCATCATCATCTCTTGGCACCATTCGTCAAATGAACATCCGTGGGGTATGATGGGAAAATGAGCGACCTCTTTACCTTATCCTCTTGCAACATTGGCAACACTTCGCATTGAGTTTGGTATGAGGTACCTCATCAGAAGCACGCTACGATAACTGTACGAAAATGTATGTGGCACTAAGTTAGTCGAAGACATTATTAGCGGATTCTAGCGATACAGTTAATTTTTTTACACAAAAATTTTGTCACGTTTTCCTCTTGCTTACTGCTAAATATATATAAAATTAATTCACATAAGACCATTTCCAATGGGCGCCCTTTTTTGTCAGAAAGAATGCTCAAAAACCATGTCTACAAAATTGAAAAGTGTTTAGTCAATGACATGGTATCGTGTATGATCTAGTTATCACATTTGCTAAACGTTTTTCCAGGAAAGTCATTTTCTGTTTTGGGGAACATGAAGTTGTTAATGTTTTTTCAGTCTATGCCATTAAATAGAGGAGATTATGTACAAGGAAATTTTACGTTTGCCGTCATTTTGATAAACGCGTTTAATTGAAAATATCGATCCTATGTAGAAACGTAATACAGAAACGATTTTGGGGCTAATTGAATTGTCCATCATTTTGCTTTTATAAAAACTTGTTACAATAAAATTAAGGGTAAAGGTACATGTAATGATATTTTCGGTTATAATGGCTAAACTAAGAACCTAAGAGTATAAAACACTACTACGTTTCGTAGAAAATAAAATTTGGTACAAAAAATATCTTTTACGTTTTTCGGACATTTTACTGGTTCTTAAAAGTATAAAAAATTCACCAATTCACCAAGCATGGAAAATTAATATTTTTTGATAATTTGTGATTTTTTTTCAATATGAAGATCAAGTCACTCCCATCAGTCTGTCTATTGGCGATTTTGTCACTGTGTAATATCACCGATTCTAATGGAAGAGGAGATGTAGTAGATAATACTAGTTTATTGCATCACTCCCTTTCCAATAAAATCGTTGCAACGATTGCTGATTGTACCCAGTGACAAAATGGCCAATAAACAGACTGGTGGAAGTGAGCGACACGCATTTACATCATGAAATATCCGAAAATATTAGATGTATACTGACACGTGCGCAACGTGCGTACAGCGCTGGGTATGCCGCGCGACAATTTCGTATACATTTTTGACTTTCGCTCCATACACTTGAAGAATCATTTTATTCTCTACATAAAAGAATAAGAATCTTTTAAACACTTGTTAGTTTAGCCATTTTGAGCGAAAATGTCATTACATTTAACTTTACCCTTAATTTTCCTGTAACATATTTACTGTTTTATAAAAGACAAGAGATGAATTCAATTCCCTACAAACGCGTTTTTTTAAATGTCGGAAAATGCTCCAGCGCTACCATGACCCCAATTTGAACTTATCATTATTGTCATCAAATTGTAGAAAAAAAGTATGTCCTAGCTTACACCTCATTTTCTGAAACCCACAAAAAATAATTTGGCATCCATACATTAATGTTAGAAAAAAATTACATCATTGCAACATGCAAAGTTTTTTGATAACCACAATATGATTTTTATATGATGATTATATGATGTTTGTGGCAGATTTATTTAGCATTAATGCTACAATATCAATTTTGTATAATTATCCGTTTACACATTTTTTGAATCCATTTTCTTTAATTTTATATTCTAGTCTATTAAGATTACATCACTATGTATTTTGAGTATTCATAACTTGATTTTTTAATTTCACCTTAAACATTTTTAAATTCGAAGAAGTTTAATATCATTATTCAATTTATTGAATTCAAATACTGCCTTTTGCAATTCAGATTTGCTAGTTATGCTACTATTACAGTTTTGCAGATAAAAACCTATACTGCCTCTGTTTTCATAGTTATGAAAATAACTATTTAATTTTGTGAAGTTTTTAAATGTAGTGGTAATAAGTGGTTGTTCAATTTGAATATGCAAATGAGAACTAAATAGCATGTGAAATGTTTTACATTCAACCACTGTAGTTCTTCTAACATAGACTAAATCCTAGCATATTTGTTTTTATTTAAAATGATTCCCATAGCTTTATGTTGTAAAATTTGTAATTTTGAAAATAGTTTTTCATTTGCTGTGAACAAAATAGTTGAACAATATAAAATATGTGGAAGAATGATGGTGTTATACACATTTTTTTAAATACTTACTGAGATTATGGGAAACTATAGAACTAATTTATCTTTTTTGGTATTTTTGAAATAATGTATACATATTGCTCGTGAAACAGTAGTCTAATATCCACATACCTATATACCCAGATATTTAAATGATTGATTTTATTGATGGAAAGAAGAATGTGAGTTTATTATATATTAGGAATTCTTATGAGAAATTCTATAGAATTAATAAAATGTATTCTATTAATGCTGTTTTCTTATTTTTAAGCTGCCATAGGTATGTAGTTTTATGTGACCTGTTTTATAGTTTTATCCACAATTCCTTTTATCTTGCCAGCTGCTTGATCATATTTTCAGATACATGATACATTTTAATAACTCCCTGTTTCCTGGAATTTCTTTACGTCGAACTGTCCACACTGGCACGGCGGCTACTATGAGAATCACGAAGTCATTTTGCTAATCCGATTTTTGAACTGCCTAAGATTAGTACAACTGGGAAAAGCTTCTTCTTGTAGATTGTTCCACAATCTCGACACCATCGGCACCAAGGAGCAGTCGTATCGGTACTGAGGTATTCCTTAACGCATGTACAATCACTTGGACGGACAACAACTTTCGGTATAAGCATTTGCCACGGCCTCGCTCAGTAGGGGAGAATTGGAGGGTGTTGCCCCTTTTCCATATAATTTCAAACCACCAGTCAACAGGGAGGATCCACTGGTCGAATATATTAAATAAAATGCTGGTTAAATTCTTTTATAATACAATATTTCATAATAATTGTTTTCAGTATATCTAGATTAACCATTCTAAAAATCTTCAGTTCTGGCAGTTCTTCCAATAACTAATTTTTTTTGGAAGCTGTATCAATAAATAACATATATCCCTATTATCAATATGTAGATTTTCCTGTATTTGATGATGAATTATGATTCTTATGTATTTTCCACGAAAACAATGTCTAATGAAATCATTTTTGCCCTTTATCAGCACATGCAATCCGCAATTTAAAAAACAAACTTTGATTTCTATCCAACACTATTCGCTCAAATCCATCAGCAAAGTTAAAGGATATCAAAAACGCAGTAAATCAATTAAGTCAAATATGACCTAGATAATGAACTTACAGGCCATTATTGGCCGCATATTCGTGTAGTTTACATAGATTGCATACACAGTATGTGTACTTATAACATTCTTCAACAATTTTATGGTAGGTTACAAGTTTGTAACATAACATTAATGGGATATTCTCATGCATAGAGGAGCATATTTTTAGCAGGAGCTCCCTCACACTTCCCAGATATATTATTGATGTTCTTGAAATGTTAGATGCACATTATGGGAATGAAAAATGATTCAAAAAGTACTTATTTTATAAAAAATAAATTAAAAGAAAAAAGCATACATATTACATTATTTGATTTAGAAAAATTTCGATTGCTGCCGACGAAGCGAAACTCCAATGATCCGCCTGAAATGCGGACCTACTAGAAATCAGCCAACAGATCCGTTTCATACGTAATTGACTACGTTTTTGCAAAATAATTATACAACTTGTCAACCTTCGTGAATACGCGACCTCTGTGATAGTTGATAAATTCTCGCACCCTCTTGAAAAATGTCAGTGATGTTAAAGACTAGCTTTATCAATCGAAAAGTACCTATGTGTAACGAAATCTCAAGAACTCTGCAGGTATTGATTCTGCCACGGGGTGACAATCCATAGGTTGTCTTTTCCACCAAATAAACAATTTTAAGATCAACATTCGAAGATCGACGCAGTTGGTATCTCTAAAGCCGGCTCTGAACCCATAAAAATGGAACGGGCTTTGGCGTTACCCACTTATGTTGGTAATTCCCTTCCTTCATTTGCCTGTACACGTTCCAGAAGGCATCAAAGCAGTAGTTTAATTAATAATGCATTTTAGATTTAAAAGTTAATGAGATTCTTTCAATGTAATGACTAAACATTTTTTAAGTTAGCTTCAAGAGCTGTCTAATTACTCATATTGGAATAAAAACACCAGGTGTAAATACTTATAAACATGAGTATACACATATATTTTTATAATCTAAAATGTATGTAGCTCTTTATATCTACAAATGGAGCTCTTGATTTTTTTGACCTCTCCTTGGCTCTGATTAACCATCTCTTAATGATGCTCATGGTTTCATACTCCAACATGAAGAAATATGGTCGGCATCTAAAAACATAGAGTTATTGGTAAACAATTGACACACATTTAGGGTTGCCAGGTTTAAATTTAAAAATTGCAGAATGTCGATTTCCAAGGGGAGGAGCAGAATATGAAGGACATTTTTCATCAGACTAATGCACAATTCATATACAAAAGGAGTTATTTTTTGACGATGCATACATCAGAAGATCAGAGATTTTTTTATCAGACTCGACATTTTCCGACCACTGTTTATTTTCCATACATTTTTTGCACCCTTAGTTTTAATGTGAAGCTCTGCTTTGATATGGTTGATTAAGATGAAAATTTCAGCTGTCACATCAGAAGTTGCAACATGAAGGAAAAATACTTTTTTCATCTAGTAAGTAGCTCAACCGAGTTAAAAACGTTAAGAGTAATTTGTAATTTCAACATTTTTTTATGAATGTGAGGCTACTAAATGTCCTACGTCTAAATTCCTGCCTCAAATTCAGAACTCTGAAAACAATCCAGGTTACCTGGTAACCCTACGTACAATATAGTTGTAGAAGCTGTAAAATAAAAATTGTTAATACCTACGTACCTAATGCACATCTGGCTAGGAGTAGTTTTTTTGATTGCAGCTATTGTTTATGACCATCCCAAGAATAACTCATTGCTAATTCTCCTGAATTCTGACACCTAATAAAAGAAAACCAATTTCAAATATATATTTTAAAAAGTTTTGGTACACACTTATTTACTATATTCCATACAAGATATTAGCAATTTAAATGTAGAACCAGTACATTGTAATTACTTTTCAATCTAGCCATTCTTCTTCAAAACTTTCAAATTCTTCCTTGGAAGACAGTGGCAGTGAATTATTGATTTCCCTTATATTGGTTTAAACTAGTGTTAACTGTATAGAGTTCATTGCCATATTAGGATTTTAGAAGTTATTCATCGTGATATGTCAATCTTGATGTGATTGAATCTTTGTGTTTGCTACTACAAAATCGTATTTCCATCTTCCTGAAATGTTTTTTTTTTTTGAGAAAATCGTGATGTCGCTATTAAACAATGACGAAAAACTGATTTATTGAATGTTTTTTTTCTCTATGGCTGTTAATCTATGGTGGATTGTGATAGCAACCTCAATATTTCGTCCCCTAGCAAGCTTTGTTATTTTGCAGATTGTACAATTGAATGATACAAATTGGTACAAAGTTCCACAAAAAGAATGAATCATCTTTATGTCAAAGACATTATTAGACTGCCTAAGTGAGTATATTTGAGATATGGCTGCCCAGATTCCTTAAAGTAGCTAATAAAATCCTAGCATTCTATTGGCCTCAAATTTAGTGCTATGATTACCTGATTTAGGTAGCATTAATTGTGTACAGCAAATGTGATTGACTATATACCTCTTTTGAATGTGCTAGGGTTGTACAGTGTTTCTAATGACTGTATTAGTACTACAGCAGGTAAAACACCACAACCCTGGTACTATTGGGACTTGATGTTTGATATCGAGTTCATATTTCATAGCTCACAGATACTGACAATTTACATGTAATATAATCAGCAATCACAATGAATCTATATAGATAGTATGAAGATCACTTTAAAAAATGAATATTTTATTCATCTGAGGGAATTCATTTGAAGCACCTTTATACAATTCTTTCAATATCTTAAAAAATGTTTACCTGAAATGCAGAGAAAACTGTGCTTTCTACATCAGAGTCCGAAGTCTCTGAGGCTCTGATATCATATTTTTGGTTCTTTCTAATCCTTTTGTTTTGAGATATAATATTGCCATTTGCAGATAAAATATTTGGTAGTTTTGGTTTTATCCGCTTTTGTTTTGGCAATATTAAAATCCCCTGAAAAAGAATAGTGCAGCTACAGCAAATATCCAAACTCCAACTTTCCAAATTGTTACAATCCTAAATACTACTGAAGATATGATTGCTAACCATTGCCACCCAATGAACATACTTTATATATTTCCCAGTATTCATCAGGATCATCCCAATCATCTATTAACTTCAAAGTTTTCATTCCTCTACCAACATTCTACTACATCTTCTTTTATGAAGACCATAATTACTCAAATCACCATTTTCTTTGTCCTTCATTTTCAACCCTACAACCAGAACATATACTATAATGCTCCAAGTAAAAATGAAAGTAACTTTTATTCTCAAGAAAACCATCTTTGGACGCTCTTTGTTTTACAATCAAATAATGCACGTTCAACAAAAAAAGAGCAGAAAAATTAAAAGTGAAACAGATTCTTTCAACGTCGGCATGAAATTAGTTTATAAAATACTTTGTGATTATAGTTTACACTCGATATGTTATTTCAAGTAACATCTCAATAACATAGTGCTGAAACATGATTTTTCATAATGTAAATATCTACCTACGTCAAAAGCTATATATTAAAAATACTAATACACTTTTAATTCCAAGAAAAATAATATTAATGTGATCAACAATTATAGTGGGGAAAATATTTCGACAAAAATGAATTTACACATTCAGACGGTTCTGTTAGAAATGACTTAATTTAAGTGTAGGTATTACCCATAAACCCTATGCTTCCAAAATTACTCATTTTGATAATTTTGTGATATACCAACATGAAGGAGTCTGCAAGTATGGAACAAATAATGAACCAATAACTTTTGAAATTGTTTCGTTTTATTCTGTGAGGAATTACATCCTGGGTACTATAGGTTCACTATTGTGTTAAAATACACTAAATCCTCTTCTACAACTTGTGTAGGTGAATAACCCTGTACGACGATAGATACCAAAGATATTTGATTCATTAGTAGCGTCACATTGTAAGACAGGCTTCAAGATCCTGATATTAGTGACAGATGACACGTTATGACAGGTGCCAGTCAGTTAAGTAAAAAAATTTAAATTTATTTCCTTTTAACATTGTCCTGTAAGAGGACAATGGCCTTAAATTATGACACAATTATTACATGTATTTTAAAAAATAAGTATATTCACTTACCTTCAGAACCACATTAAATAAAAGATAGGAATGAGTCATCACAGATCAAACATTTTCGCAGTGCCTCGCATCCAAGCGCTGATTTGTATTTCCTATTGACATCGCAAAATAAGTTTTTATAAAACTGAAACGACTGGAAATAAAAAAATAATTTAATAACCTTTTCACTTTCATAAATATTCCTATCTGTAGAGTATCTTCTCACCTGTTACTTCACCAACCCGCGATTTTCTGTTCTTATCTCTCACAGTTTTTGAAATTCAGCAAACTTGCATAATATAATTTCCAGGTTGAATAATAAAAAGTGGAAGCGCAAGTAATTTCAACTTTTGAATACATCTCAAGTGAGTCTATTTGAGACAAGAAACCAATGGAATTACCATTAACACATATTATTAGCACGCACATCCTCACTATGTACCTATGCACTGCCTTTTCCTTCCAAATGTAGTCTATAGTATAAAAGTTGCAGCTTAGATCTAGAACATAATGCCATCTCGGAAGCACTAGATACATCACATCACAGCCAAACTCACAGATCATGACGTTTAGGCAACACGTACAACTCAAACGAGTTCACGACTAGTGTGAATCGCTAGTACTAAGTCAAAGTCTTGGCGAAAAACTTGAATATAGGTAATGTCAAAAAAAATGGGTATAATGTCACTTTTAAAGTTACGTTATACCCGTGCCGGGTAAACATTTTCGCTCCAAAAAGACGTCCAGCCCTCCCAGCATGAGGTTATCTGTTATTTCTCGTATTTCATACCCATATCTAATGCACATGTAGCATTTGTAGGCGAAGATTCCATAATAATTATCCGGTGTGTTACGACAACAATTTTGGGTGGGTTTTCGGGTTTTCGAACGACTTTTGGCATTTTTGGGACGACGGATGAGTTTGACGTGTCTGGTACATTAAAGAATGACAGAGAACCTCACACTCACCCGTCGCTTTTGAGGGCTGGTCGTCCTTTGGGAACATTAATGCCTACCTAAAGCAGTCCTGTTTTACTGGTTTTGCGCGGTACTATCCTGAAATTCCAATGTTGGCTTCGCGCAATCTGAGCATGTTAAGACTATCGACCAACAAAGTCTCGCCTGGAGGACAGAACATGTTTTCAGGATTATCAAATTGCACTTGAAAAATGACACCTTTGTCGCTAAAACGTCGTCATCAGTGTGTTGGAATGTCCGGGTGGAGGGTGGGCTTGAGGGAACAACATCGAAGATAAAATTTGTTTTACGAACATCTGCAGGATTAACAGCAACATTAATGCTGTTCATCACTACCTGCAATCCAATCGTCCCGCCATGCTTTTGTTGGCGGAGACAATAATCTCAGAGTCTGCACCGATTAACCATCTTAACTACCCAAACTACGAGGTGCACTCCAATCTGAGAAAGAATGGGGGCGCTGTAGCTTTTGTCCGCAGCAGTCCTCCCTGCTGCAGAGATGTTTCTTTGAAATCAAACCGGAAGGACATTCTGTGGCTTCACCTCAGCTCCAAAACATCACCCAAATTTATTTGCTGCCTTTATCGCTCTCCCTCGGACCATAACTGGGATGACCTACTTAATACCTGGCCGTCAAGATCGACTGAACATCAATCACCCCGCTTCAAAGGTAGTTTTTTTCGGTGATTTCAATGCCCATAATAAGCTTTGGTTAGGCTCAAACAAGACCGATGCAGCAGGTCGTGCCGTCGAAGCGTTCGCTCTTACTCAAGGGCTGACCCAGCTGGTGACGAGCCCTACTTCTTCCCCCGCGTCTCGTCACACGCCAGTAGCCTGCTGGATCTCTTTCTGACCACGCATCCTGTCTCTTACAGCACTGCTATCCTGCCATCCCTGGGTAACTCGGACCACGGTGTTGTGGAGGTTAGGTTTCGGTCGGAACCCGCTGTGGCAGCAGAAACTCGTACAAGCCGCAAAGCTTGGCATTACGGACATGCCGACTTGGAGGGGCTCAGAGACTTCTTCTCTATCTTTCCTTGGAGATATGTCTGTTTCACTGACGCGCATGCGTCGGAGGAGATATACTACAAGAATTCGGTCTCACAATTTTTAAATCTACCGCGCTGCACAAACCAAACAAAATCTGTAAGTGTCATTGATGAGTTGTGCTTCTCACCGCTGGATGGTGGTGCACAAACCAAACGGAATCTGTAAAACATCATGTATCATTGACCTCATAGCAAGATGGCACCACACCTGTCATCTGTCAAACGTCATGTGTCATTGATGTCTTGTGCTTCTCAATAGTAGATGGTGCCACACCTGTCATCTGTCAAACATCATGTGTCATTGATGAGTTGTGCTTCTTGCCGCAAGATGGCGCCACACCAGTCATCTGTCAAACGTCATGTGTCATTGATAAGTTGAGGATCTCACCGCTAGATGGCGCCACAGAAACGGAATCTGTAAATGTCATTGATGAGTTGAGGATCTCACCGCTAGATGGCGCTACACAACCGGAATCTGAAGGAAGATTACAAATAGTGACAGCACTCCGCTCAACATATCGATTATACTGTTAAGCATCATATTAGTCATAAATGTATTTACGATTTTTAAACGAAGCATAATCCAAAAGATATCCCTGGAATTTCCGGACAAACGATGTATTCATGTATTACTAAGAAATTATATGCAAAATACCTCAACCGCAACCGCAACGAACGTTTAAAGTGTTTGTTTTTCTCGACAATAGTGGTACTGATAATATGATGTATTCTTATGTTATAATTATCTCATGCACTCGCGTCATATCGGTCATGGTATTTATATTGAACGAGCGCATGCAGTAGATACCATTCTTTCACATTCAACGCTACAACAACAACCACAGTACAGCAGTGCTAGAAGAGAGGGGAGCGAAGTAAAATCAAGTGCGCTATTTTATTGAATATTTTTCTTATTTATGTCTCTAAGCGCAACTATGCTTTTTTTAAAAGTGTTCGTGTAAGTACGTTTATTTCGTTTTATGCTTCAAAGTAGTAAAAGTCAACTCAATTTTGTTATAGATGGATTTGACAAAAATTAATGCGGCATCTGCGATTGCAGCTCGTAAAGCAGTACGAAAATTAAAGGACCTACCAGTTGGAACACCGTTTTCAATACACTCAGCAAAAGTGGTAAATTCAAAATTTGGAGAAGCAGTATTAGTGGATTTAGGTCCTGACGTCCTATTTCTACCTCAGCGAGTGACTGTAAGTATACCAGCCGGCCATTAATGAACTGTGTAACGGAAAATACTCTCTAATTTTCCAAGGTGAAGTGGATATAGGAAAAAGCCGACCACTAGCGTCATTCAGAATAGTAAAAAATTAACGGACAGGGTAAGCAATTTTTTATGTATTTTTGCGTAATTTGTTTGCTTGAAGTGTTCTTTTTTTTGAAAAATAAAATGTATTTTCGCATGTCTTCAAATAAGGTTAAAAATATCATCAAACAAACATCATCAATTATTAGTTTACGAAAAATTTTATGTGATAATTTTACAATAAGTGACACGGAAGTGTGGCTAAAACGGATAGAAAAACAAATTAGATTATGTAGAAGGGTAATTCGTAGTAGGAAACAAAATAGATTATCTGTAGGGACTAGAAATATAGAAACAAATTTGGGACATTTTAAACATTTTAGAAAGTTGATTTTAACTAGACATATTGGGGCAGGACTTCACTTAACATTGGGTCAGAGGGTTAGATGGGCAAATGTAAAATCAAGCTTTCAAAGCAGAATAACAACCGGTTCTATAGCTAATCTACGTCATAAGGGCTTGAATCAATTTTTAGCAGATTGTGTAGTTGTAGGAAAATACAACATTTTGCGGAGAGTTTATTAGGAAATCTTCGTCGGAGGATAATGAAATTTTGGGAATTAAATATTTTAATACTAAAAATCATATTATTGGTGCGTCAACTCAAATAGACGAGTGGTTTAAGATATATGTAAAAGATAAACTTTTAAATGAATTATCGGAATTTGCCGAAAAAGATTCGGGATTTGCGTTAAATAAAATTATTTCTTTGTCTTTTAATATAAATAAATATCAATTTGGAAACGCTTCATCTTATATTAGACTACCAGAACCGATTTTAAAAAATCAAGCTTGTATAAACATTAAAAATAGAGATCAAAATTGCTTTTACTGGGCCACTGTAAGCGCTTTTCAGGCTCCTAGCAATAAACGACATGCAGAACTAACCTCCTCATATCCATACTTTACTGACGTTTTACAAACAGAAAATTAGATAGTCCTATGCCGCTAACAAAAATTTCAAAATTTGAAAAGCTGAATAATAGTTCAGTCAATGTTTACGCTTTAGAATTAATTGAAACAGAAAAAACATCATTTTACACAATAGTACCGGCAAGATTAACGGAAAATAAACGGGACACGCATGTTAATTTACTTTTAGTTCAAAATAAGTATTATCCGCATTTAAATGATTATGATGCCCCCCCCCCCCCCAACACCACTAGCGGATGAAGATAATGATTCCATCGATGAGATTAAATGTCACTATTGTTGGATTAAAAATCTTTCGCGTCTTGTTAGTAGTCAGTTAAATAAGAATCATAATAAAAAATTATTTGCGATAGGTGTATGAACTATTTTTAGCAGCAAAACAAATTAGTTGAACACGAAAAACTGTGTTTTAAATTTAACAAAAATAAAATTATCCTTCCTAAAGATAGCTACGTTGAATTTAAAAACTTTACGAACCAACAAAATACTCCTTTTGTTGTTTATGCAGATTTTGAATGTCAATTAGAAAATTATAAAGAAAGTAGCGTCGTAAATTTAACTAAAACCGTAAAATATCAAAAACATGTTCCGTATAGTACTGGTTTCTATGTAAAATGTAACTATGATGATAGCCATTCTTACTTCGAGAGTTATCGAGGTGCAGATTGTATGGACTGGTTTGCGAATCGTATGGCTGATGTTGCGCAATTTGTAAACTCAAAAATTAAAACAATGGTACCTATGATTGAAAAATTCGACACATGTAAGTTTCAGTGGAAAGTTCAGAGGTTACGCACACGAAGCGTGCAATCTGAACTTTAGAAAATTTTTCGTTGTGCCGGTTATATTCCATAATTTAAGTGGGTACGATAGTCACTTTATGATTTCAAATTTATGTAAAAAAGGTCGCTTAAACTTACTTCCCATCAACAAAGATAAATACATTTCCTTTACGCTGCATTCAGATGAAAATAACATTATATTGCGGTTTATAGACTCTTTTCGATTTATGAAGGCTTCTCTGGATGAATTAGCTTCAATTTTAGCAGAATCAGAAAAGAAAATTTTACGGAGGGAATTTCAAAATTTAGATAAAGATAAATTCAAATTATTAACACATAAAGGAGTTTTCTGTTACGATTACATTGATTCTTTGGAAAAACTAAATGAAACGACTTTGCCCCCAATTGAAAGAATTTACAATAAATTAAACGATAAAAGTATAACTGGCGAGAAGTATGCTCATGCGCAATCTGTTTGGCAACAGTTTAACATTAAAACATTAGGGGAATATTCTGATATACAGGGTGACTTTGAAGTTGAGTCATTAATTTTCAGATAATGATTGTAGAAGGAAGATAAACCAAAATATGTGTGTAAAAATAAAAATAAAAATTAAAAAAAAATTTACCTTGTTTTATAAAGTAGCCTCCCGACAAGTATTTCAGTGCGGACCTGTATTTGATCGTGAGGTCTTGGAGCACCGGCATGCCGTCCATATGTGAGGTCTTAAGTCAAATGATTCACGAACCCGTTGTACTACATTAACAAAGGCACGAGGGGTTGGTTGCACTCGATTGGGAAACCGATCCGCATAAACATGTGCCATTTTTTATTTCGTTTGAGCCACGCAACAGACACCACTATCCACTACCGACTGACACTGACTGTATACAACTGTATGAAATAATTGTAAAAACATCGTTCCAAATTCTTTCGCTTTTTTGTTTCCGATGCGATGAACCCGTTATCCCGATATCCGTTGTCGCCAAACACGAGCACATAATATTATTATTGAGACAGGGCGGTACTCAAACTTCCAAAGGGCTATATATATATACTTTGTTACTTTAATTTTACAAGAAAAATTGTAAAGGAAAAAAACATTTCTTTTGATCAGATCTACTCAATAATAAAATAAATGACACAACTTCGAAGTCACCCTGTATATTTAAAAACAGATATTAGTAGTACAGCTATAGGATTACTAGACCACGTAAAATAGCATGTAAAATTGTACCGTAAAACTTATAGGATTTCTGGACCACTACACGTTCTGGACCAAAGTACGCTCTAGACCAGTCTCTCTAGACCAAAAGTAATTCTAGACCAGATACTCTAGACCAAAGTAACAAAAAAAAATTCCCAACGCTCCTCCGTGGCCATCCCCCTTACCCTCACGCGCGTGCGCGCATGCGCATGGGGCTCGTTCTGGTGGTGCTGGCGCGGGCGTACTACGGGGGGTGTAGATAGCGTTTGTGGCATTCGTGGTAGGTGTTGGGGTAGGTGATGCGCGGGTAAGTTTGCGTTGTGTACTTTGGGATAGGGGTAAGAATAAGCAATACGCTGTAAGGAGTTTATTTATCTTTATTTTGAGGTACGCCATGCATAAACAAAACATTGTACATCTTGTTTTGCTATTCTGGGAAACTTTTTCTTAAATTCTTCCACTGTATACTCTTGATCTCGGTACTCTAGTTTTCCTCCATGACCGACTAGCTTGTGCAGTCCATATTTACCGCAATGTAATAAGTTATCTTTCATCATCATTATAGGATAATAATGTAAGTGATGTCCGATCACATACCCTAGAGTTCGGTTGTCTTCGTTTTTAATCTCTGTACCAAATGGCAAGCCACCTGGCGTTCCATCGTAATAGAACGCTGGGTATTCTTGTAGCACGACCTTGTCGTGCTGATAGATTTCTTATATCTTCTTGAACTGGAACAGTGAAGTCGAGAACTTTTATTACTCTTTGATTATTAGTGTGTGACGTCATTATTGTATTAAGGTAAATGTTCACTGTTCAGTGGTTGATTATTCCAAAGATTACATTATATGCAGATATATATATATATATATAGTACTTAGTCATATGAAGATATTTTCAGACGCTTAGTCATTTTGGATGCAAATTTCTGACATTTCTCCTGTCTCTTAATTTTTTGTAACTGAGTACGTTCTTTTTGTTTCAGTGTCTGAAGTCTTTTACGTTCCTTATTTAATTTTCTTGAAATTTCGGTGAATTACTTTTCGCATAGCCTGTTGACTTTTCGTAGATAACCTCCAATTATGCGCAGTTCATCATTGTTCACATGTTTTCTGTGACTCACAATAACCATATCATCTGTAGGACTGCTTAATTGTTTACCTATACCTGTTGTATATCCTCCCCAGCATTACGATTTGCAGGAGGATACATCAATGGTGGTTGAATTATTAAAAATATCATTTCCGATTAAGATTCATCCATATCAAAACTATCAGCCTACAAAAAAATGTGTGGATTAGCTAATGTATATTTTTATGTAACCATGATAATAGAACTTGCTGAATGTGCATAATTATGTGTCAATTCCAGATTTTGTACAGAATTTTCTTCCATAGTAACTAACACAGCGTGGCTACGACTGAACATAACTATCTAAGGAAAGTGAACTACTAGGAATTTGTTGACGTATGTCATCTGACTTTCGAAGTATGAGTGTTTTATGATATATGTGTCATATATAAATAATAATATACACCTATGCAATACAGAATAATACTGATCGCACCGCTGCGCTGTTTGAATATGTGTGCTGAAGAATATTCTATAGATTTTAGTGAATACAATTCGTATGATAAACGTATCAGTACATTTGAAAAAGGATGGACTGTAGTCATTAATCCTGCAGTGCTAGCAGCAGCAGGGTTTTTTTTATGTTGGAAATGAAGATATTTGCCAAGCGTTTTGTTGTGGGATAATAATATAAAAATGGAAGGATGACGATTGTCCTATTAAGGATCATCTAAAATTCTCAAAAAATTGTGGCTATGCTAAATGAATGCAGAAGCTATTGAATAGAATGGGAAAGAAGACGGACAAGAAATTTGATATAATGCACCATGTGATTTTACTTTTAGCTTCATATTTATTAGTTCATTTTGTAAGTCCGATAACATTAACGATTAAATAAAACAATATAATTACTGTAAGACTTTTATTTTGTAAATATAATCAATATTCACACAATTTGGGTCCTTAATTTGGTACATTGTTACAAATATGAATATTTCTAAAGCTAACAATCATTTTTTGTTTTTGTTCATATTCCTCAATACATTTTTGAGGTTATGTAATTTTCTTAGATAGGCATCTATTGCAGCAGCTGCTGTAGTGTGATTCATCTTGTTGCAAGGATGACTGACAACTATCTTCTCATTAACGCAAGAAGCCACTCTTGAAGTTCAGCACAGTTCCTTAAAGCACACATACATAGTCTCAAACTGTGATGTAGGCATCGTGGTTTATTTTTATTGAAGTTCAACACATCTAGACTGGTCTGGAGTACATCTTCTAAGTTTATGATTTCTGGTTGGAATTCCTCATCGGGAAGGGAAGATAACAAAATTACTTGATAATATCCTTCAATTAGTGCTGTTCGAAGAATCCAGAGGAATATTTCAAGCCATGATAATTTTTTTCCAACCATCGCACTTGCACTTTATCGTTTGTACTTGAAAAACAAAACGGTGTCAATGGTCTGAAAATATAATGAGTTATCTGGTTACTAATCGGAATCGCGACTTCCTTCGCTAAAAACCCGTTTGAAAGTTGAAAACCTTGAACATCTACTGCTGCTATTTTCATCACGTAACCGATTAAGATGATTCTAGTACTACGCACCACGACTTACTGAGAGCTTCGACTGCTAGTACGTTACATTTAGCTTAGCGGTAAATACTCTATCACAGAATCATGAATTATAATACAGTAAGTTCTAGTATCAGTGGGAAAACCTTCAGCGGATTCAAATTCTAGTTTTACATCAACGGTGGACGACTTTAAATCTTCGCTTCGCTTGGAACAATCAATAACAAATATAGCATGAGTTTTGAATGTAATCCGTGTTTATCGTTATCATTTGAATACGTTTTGGCAAATTGCGAATACATATGATGAACTTCCATATATTTATTATTTTTAAAATCTAACTTCATATCTTCATGAGGATAATAGTCCGAATTAATCATTAACTTTATGTTTGTAAGATTTGCGTTATCTAATATGTGCTTATCCGCTTTTGTAACATCTTTTCTGGCTGTTTGAAAGGCAACAATAACAAATCTTGGAACTTCTATTGCCGAACTTGTCCTTACTAACCATATAGTTTTCGTGACATTATGAGGTAAGAACGGTAATTCATGTATTGACCACTTTCTATAACCGATAAGTATAGAAGTATCATTCTTTATCTTTTTAAGTACATCCAATTTAAGTGCATCATTTAGAAATACGTGTTTAACTTTAAGTTCAATAGAATTTATTTGAATGGTAGCCGTTGCGTCACCAATGACCTTTAGACAATTATGATCGTGTCTGGAACGAACCAAACGTTCAGTTTGCCTTCCAAACATTGGTTTTCTATAATCAAGAAAAAACCGAGAAGATGCCATAAAGGTATGCGAAATGAAAACGTCATATCCGCATTCAAAATTGCATTGGATGGAAAATTCCATCCTGCTATAGCCATATGGTTACTATCGTTAGGATGGTAACATAAATAACCTCTTATCATGCTCACAGTACCAGGATCACGTACACGATCTAGTTCTTTTCCATTCAATTCGTATGGAATTGAATCGAACATAAAAGCGCAGGCGTTATTGACTAATTCTGCTTTAGCTGAAGTGGTAGTAGAATTACTTTTTAGTAACACCTTACCATCTATACAGATAGCAGCTTCATACATCGCTAACCAGGCATCTTGTTGATTAATAGTGATTTCAATTTCATCATTATTATCAAATGATTTTATAAATGGATAATATGTACGACATTCCTCTTTTATTACAGAGTTATCGAACGATGGATTTTCGAATATATGATGGACTGGGAACATTGTATCCCAAAGATTTTAAAAACAAAACGTTTGTAGGTGTTAGAGCTTTAGTTGAAGAATGTCTTGTCTTCATAAGATGATTACGAAAGACTGAATCATAAGTTGCAAACTTGTTCTTTTTATATGTGTTAATATTGGAGGTAATAGATAATTCCATTTTAAGTTAATTTTTTAAGTTCCAGTCTAACAATTATCTCTTCCCCTCTAGAGTTAACAAGCTCTCCGTTTTGGTCTAATATACGTAAACTTATGTTATTGATAGTATGTGTTACGGATACAGGTAAATATATCAAGTTACGGGGTTGAATGTCTATAGCATAACCAGCATCTACGTCAATGGAAAATTCAAAAATTGCGTGTGACGGTTTGCTGTTATAGAATGAACCTGTTGTAATATTACAGTCAATGTGTACAGTAATCACTTTAACTATTTTTACTGTTAGATCGGACGAATGAAGAATACCGGTATCTAATAATTTTTTTGAAATTCCAAGGATTTTTCTGATACTATCTTCGTGCTTGAAATCTATTTCGTATTGATCACTAAACAATTCGCACTTGAGAGTATTATTGTTCGGTTTAAGTGAAAACGGTGGTATTTTTTCCTGTGTTTCTGTATGAGTATTGAGATACTTTTCGATGTCGCCTATTTCGTATACACCTGTTGGAATCGTTATTGTTTCCACTTTGTTGTCTTTCTTGTTATGGAAATAAAGTTTATTGGCACCTTCTTCTATGTTTGGGATTGTGTTGTATGAATGGAAGCCAAACAAAGCAATTCCGTAAAGTGAATGAGGTTCAAGTTCAATTGGATTAATAAAATCAATGGATAGTACTGAAGAACGGCTTCTCAAGGTGATTAACTGAGACATAATGATACTAAGGTTGTTGAATCATTGCGTTTTATATAAAAATTCTAAACACAAATGTCCGCAATTGAACTGGTCCAATGTTTGATAAGGTTGGTGATTATAAAGTATTTTCACACCATTACCAAGGTATCGAATTAGCTCAAGAGGAGGTTTTAAATTTCCAAAACTATCAAAATAATTAACTACTTTACCTATCTTCCTGTATGCTACCCAATGAGTACCAACGTTAGCACTAAGATCTAAATTGATAATTGCACACTCGTTATTTTTTAGGCTTCGTGTTCGGTAGGGTATTTCTCATATATACATTTTGAAAATGTTTTATTTTGAGCAGTTTCGCGTATCTCAAAATATCATGATCGGGGAGCGCTCTATTGGGTAGCTTTACTGGTAGTGTTTTGATTTCTGTTTTTTGACGTATAAACCACTTCCAGAGGATTGTTTTTCCAGGAATAAACCCATACCACCATGCTCATTTTTATGTAGATACAAGCCAGATCCTCTTTTACCTAGTGCAATAGCTTCGATTGTTCTGTTATGTCGCTCTGCTTCTGCCAATTGTTTTTTGGCGTTTTTAACGTCGATAGCAGTTTTTGCAACCGCAGCAGCTCCACCTGGAAGTGAACCCAATGCCCCTAATGCTCCCAGTATAGGTAGAATCGGTAAAATGCCACCTATGTTTGGTATCGGTATAATTCTAGGAATATTTGCTTTTCGCCGTCCACCGGCACGTTTAATAGCTACACGGGCTGCGTGTAACGCAGTCAGTGCAGATTTGTTTAAATCTGCTTCATTGTCACTATGAGGTAGCTTTATTTTCTTCAATATATCACGGTAGAATTCCATTTTTCTTAATTGTGCTCGAATCCATACCTACGTTACGTTTAATTTTCATTGTTTTCACTGTTGGTTAGATAACAATTTGTTGAGACTGCTCAATAGCGTTTTATAGGTGTTGATGGTGCGAGACCAAACCAATTAATAAGGTTAATTTTTAGTGACCTCTGCTATATATATATATCTGCCTACAACCATTCAATCATTAACAAGATGCGTCTCGTTAAACAACAAATCTTATTACCCACACAAAATTTAGATTATTTAGATTGCATAGTTCCACCTGTACCCTTAAAATTCAAGCACAGTAAGTTGCTACCTAATAATATTCGTTGTGCAGTTTGCGAGAGAAGTGGTTCTGGAAAGACCAATGCTGTATTATCACTTTTATTTCATCCAAACGGTTTGAAATTCAAAATACATTTACCCCAAATCCTTATATCAGCCAAAATATCAGCTACTTAGAAGTGTTCTTGAGAAAGTTAAAGGGATACAATATTTTCCGTTTAGTGACAATGAAACAGAAATAGTTGATCCGTCGTGCGCTAATGAACATTCAATTTTTGTATTTGATGACGTTGCAACTTCGAAACAGGATAAGATCAGGGAATATTTTTCCATGGGACGACATAGAAATATTGATTGTTTTTACTTATGTCAAACATACTCGAAGATTCCCAAGCAGTTGATAAGAGATAACTGTAACATGGTCATTTTGTTCAAACAGGACTTTGATAAATTTGAAAGTCTGTGTGCAGAGTGTTGGAAAGATCAATATGGTAGTATGGTAATTGTGAAAGATTTTGATATTAATGAAGGGCGGTATCGTAAAGGATTTGATATGTATATAAGTTTGTAATGCTACCAGAAATCAACCATTTCTAAACATGCCTCCTAAACAGATCAAAGAGAGCTACGTAAAAGAAAAATTATACAACTTGCACGGGCAATAAGAAATAAGTATTTAGCATTGAAACTGGGTAGAAGTGAAGAAGATACAGTATTGGAACGTGTATTAAAACCGATTGTTGAACCGCTGAGACTTTTAACCAACGAACATGACTTAACAGGTGCTGATAATATAATAATTGAAAAGCAACCTAAAAAATTAGACAAAGAACATATGTCTCCACCACCATTTATACCAGAAGAAGATATTGCAATTACCTATATCAAAGGTTCTGAAAATGAAGATGTTAATGATTATGATGATGTATTTGTGAATCAGTCTAATGATTCCATTGACAATTCACAGATACAAGGTATAAGAGATGAAGTAATTAATGAATACATTGATCAGTATCCAGAGATAGCCAAAAAATATGTAACTGAACATTGGTTAGATGATCAAAAGATTGATAAAAATGATGGTCCTGTGTATCATGCTTCGAACTCATCTTGGTTATTAGGTAAGAAACGCATTGATTTCAATCAACGCACTGGTCACATGATAATTGATGGTAATCAATTTCCGGGTACACCAGGTTTATATCAACTAATTTTCCATAAGGATCCATCATATAACAATGAAGACCGTGCTATGTATAAACATGTGCTGTCATTAAGCGAAGTACATAAAGCTGCATCAGGACGTCTTAAAGGATCCAACATGTACAAATACAAAGAAATTATCAGACCTATGTTCTATAAACAACGATCACATGATAACATAAGTGTTTCTTGGTTTACCAAGAAATATGATTTATAATAATAGAAAAATAGAGTACGTCTACTGGGATAATTTGAATGAGTTAGTTGATAAGTTGTGATTACTTGTAGCTGCGCAAAACGCTGGGAATAATTCAGTAAACAATGAAATACTGTCTATCATTGAAGAACTTCAGGAAGCAGGAGTTATAGTTAAATAAGAAGTAAATAAATATGTCGTATATGAATCTTGTACATAACCGATATGACCGTTGATAAGTTTGGACGTGTAGCTGCACCAGAAAGGCACCCTCTACAACAGTCTTTTCAATCTACGCGGCATGGTTTTCCTTTGACTAGTGATGGTAATATAGATGTTGAAAACTTGAAATTATGTAACGTTAAAGACCCCACTGATGCTGGAGATGCAACTAATAAAAAATATATTGATAATCAAGTAATTACTTTAAATAAACTTCGCTTAGAGCTAAGTGAAGTCATTTCACAAGAATTAATAAAGCTGAAAGGTTATCAAAAGAATGTTTCGAAACCTCAGTCAATTTAAATAAAAAAGTGTCAGATACAGAATCAAATCTACAGACACTGTTGAACTATCACGTAGACACATCAGCATACATAGATAAGAAGTTTACTGAACTTTCTACACAAATTGCAGAAATTCAAGCGAAACTTACTAAATTGAAAACTAAATACGACATACTAGAAAAAAAGATATACTCAACAATCAAATAGCGTAGTATAAGGTCTCATTTGTACCAAATAATTAAACTAATTAACTAATAGTCACCATGAAAGCTACTCATTCTACAGAAAAAATTCAGCTTGCGAACGAACTGCACGCGCCTGTTCGAAAGAATTTCAAAACACCATGAATCATAATACGGGGTTTAGATGATTTATGGCAAACAGATCTCATTGAGTATATGCAAGCACATTTACATACATTCTTAAAAGTCAATGTCGGAATCATCGTTACCAGAATCTACGAATCTCGTAAAATATGGGAGATTATTATCATGATCGATGTTATGTAGGTCATTTACACAAGTATAATCGTCTTTCAAACCAAACAATAGTTCCAAAAAGTTATTTTGGCAGTACATATATTTAGATCTGTATAAGCTATGAATTTATAGAACCTGTAATGCCATATGATAATGGTCACGAAGAACAATGGCTCTTTTTTGATTCCTGAAACCTAATACTACCATAAATGCATTACAGCAACCACGAGACAATCTTAAATTATATTCTGGAATGTAACAAATGTCAACCCAAACACAATACTTTGGAAAAATATATATGTCTTCAAAATTTGCTTGATATAAAAGTGCCTTCCTATGAATTTCACTAGGTATTTCCCTTGTATGCTCCACTGATTGTATAATTATAATATCTGATAAAGGATTATCGTGTGCCTCAAGCAATATGTTTGACCATTTAAAATTTGCATAATATTTGATGACTTCCACAGTAAGTGTCTATCGTAATAGTGACACATTAGTAAAAGTAACAATTGAATTTACAGATTCTGCAACTTTTTTAAGTGATAATTCTCTAAGGCTTATCATATCTAAAATAAAATTGTACATGTTACATATCTTCGATTGATACTATGCTATAGTGTCCCCAAGGTAAATTATCATGATTGTTTTTGATTAAATAACGTTTATCATCGTATGGGCTGAGAGCTTATTTCAACTGCGTAAATGAAAAAATATTATGATTCTCAGATCTGATTAAATTCTGATTAAATGACTGCACTTCTAAATTTTTCAAACAGTTCAAGAAACAATCAAACGTTATTTTCGTTTCAACTACAGATTTTTTGATTCCTTTGATTTTCTTAGTAACACCCATATTTGACATAATAATTTCAGCAGTATCTCCAGTACAACCACTATCAAGCAGACGCAACCGCATATCTTCTATTTCCTTATGCGTTGTTAATCGTTTTATAGAGTACACCTTTGACCTGAGACCAACGAATTCGGTTAACGCAATACCTTGATATTCATCCTTCATAATTCCCGGGACCTTTTTATTAACCAACGGTATGTTATACACATTATCTGTTGGATAATCGCTGGTATCAAAATACTGAAAACAATCTTGTTTGATTACGTCTATATAAAAATCTGCACATTTTACCTCATACGTCATCGAATCTGTGCCCATATACAACGTCTTACACGTATTTGATTGGAATTTTTCAGCATGTAATTATAGTGAAAGTCATATAAGCATAGTTTGGAAATGTCCAAAATCGCCATTCCAATATACAGGGGCTTGTTAAAGAGAAGTTCGATTTTTTTCATTTCAATCGCTAGAGATTATCGACAAAGACTACTCTGCTATGAAAATTAGGGCTGGCTATTAGTTTCCTTGCACCATACCGACCTTCCCATTTGTTAGTGATACAGACTAGTCGATGCTTTCGGACATTTTCCATACATGTGCCAAATCAGGAATTGACAAGGTCATTATATAAGGATTTATCAAAATCATTTGTAGCTAGCATACGTATTCATCTCTACGTAAGGTTTCATCCAAGCAGCTTGCTTAAATTGCAAAATGCGATGTACTTTTTTCAAAACTAAGCCATGTGTTGTTTTAAATTTCTATAATGAATTATGTAATTTGTTTTATCGTAGAGAGTTGTCATTAATTTTGTTAGTTTTGAACCTGGTGGTACCCGATGCTCTGGACATAGCGGAAAATCTGTATGTTCATAATGCAAATACTTTGAATACTCAAGGTCTACTTCGAGTATATAACCAATATCTGCATCATCTGCAATATCATGTACATTCAACGTATCAAAATTTTCCAACCAAGCAAACCCTGCATAAGGAAGATACTGAGTCGTAGCAAATGCGTATAATGCATTAACATCCAAATAAATGATAAACGTTGATGGTACAGAGCTATCATAATCCGGTAAATATTTGTTATTAGCCTTCGAATACCTATTACAACATTGAGATATTCCTCAGCGTATACCACGTTCTACAAATAATAGCATATCAACATTTTTTTAAATGTCAATCTTACAACCGGTATACCGTAGCATACAATCAAATGTATAACCTGGTAAGGTATAATACCACACATCTTTAGCACGTTGGTACTCGTCATCGCTAACGTTTGAGTCATTTAGTCTATTGTAAAATAAAAGTGACATATAAATCCGAACACCGAGTTTAAATGGTTTTATTTTAATAAAATTTTGTATAAGTACTTAGTGAAGCATAATAAGTAAATGATAAAAATTTCAAAATGATTGCACTGCTTTAAAGCTCTTTGACTTTTAATAATGTGTGGATGCACCCTGATGTGCTACGCATGCTCCAACGCGCCTAGGCATGCTTCTGATCAGGTGGTCAATGTCCTCCTGTGGTATCTCATTCCAGGCAACCACCAACTCCTCTCGAAGTGCTTCTAGAGTCTGAGGAGGACGTAGCAAATTGAGCAATCTCCTACCCATCATATCCCACACGTGCTCAATTGGGGATAAGTCGGGAGATCTTGGTGGCCATGGTAACAATGTGACATCATTATGTTGAAAGAAGTCTATTGTGACTCTTGCAACATGTGGTCGAGCATTATCTTGTTGGAAAGTTGGATCTGCCAGGGTGTCATGATAGGGTAAAAGATGGGGTTCTAGAACTTCGTGGATATAACGCTGCGCGTTAATGTTACCTCTGATGAAGATTAAAGGTGACCTGGAACCATAAGCCATAGCACCCCAAACCATAACTCCAACAGTGTGATGAACATGTCTTTCAACAAAAAACTGTGGATTCCTCCTTTCACCACGTCGCCTTCTAACCCTGGCACGACCATCGTGCATGCCTAAACAAAATCGAGACTCGTCACTAAAGACAATACTGTTCCATTCCTGATCCCAGAGTGACCGTTGTCTGCACCACTCAAGGCGATTAAGTCGGTGTTCTCGAGTTAAAGGGAGGACCCAGTGTGGCCGGTATGAAAACAAGCCAAAACTTCTCATTCGTCGGTAAACACTTCGCATGCCAAAAGTAGTATAAAAACCGGAATGTCCAACTGATAAGGCTGAAAATTTTTTCACTTGTTATTTACAGTAAGATAAATACATTCACCAACTCTTATTAAAATAAAACCATTTAAACTGGGTGTTCGGATTTATATGCCACTTAGTATAGTTCATGTGTAGGTAGTTCTGTTTCATTCAACTTTTGCCATGAGTCAATATAATCGTATGGAAATATACCTTTTTTTGTGAGCAACTCAAACTTTTCATCGTTCAAGTGTCCAAACTCTTTTTTTAATATCTGTAAAGCTCGGATATCTAACAAATTAACAAGTTTATCCAAAGATGCAGCCAAAAATCTAAAGGAATCTATGAAACGGGACGCAATATCGGATACAACATTTCGGATAGTGAATGAAATATATTTTTGCTTATTTAATGGGAGCAAAACAACTCGATTAGATTTTGCAATGTCTTTAATAATAAAATGAGAATCACAATCGCTCAAATTATGAAGCACAACTGGAACTATGAACGAGTTTTTATAATTTAAATTACATTTAGAATGTGCAAATCCTCGAAAATCACCACTCAGATGGCAGTGGTCCCTTAATTTTACAGTCAGCTTTGAATGGTTTCTTACATATATGGCAATGCGAACTAACATTTTTAAAATCAACGTATGTATTCATTGGAACAACAAATTGAAGTTTTGATTGAACAAACTTCGACATTTCCTCCATTTCTTTTGAAAACCACTGTATACAATCTATACCGCGATAGGATTTATAAAATGATAATGAATCATCGTAACTGCACTTGAAATAATAACCGGCACTGAATGCTTCATGTTTTTGATATTTGATCGTATGCGTCAATGTTGAATCACTGAATGGTAGTAACATTAATACCAAGTCAGCGTAAATTATAAAAGGTACTTTCTCCGCATATCGGAAGTTCTTAAATTTTAGGATACCGTCTTTAGGAAATGATATTTTGTAGTCGTTCAATTTTTGGCAGTGGATTTCACGTTCATTTAGCTGCTTCTCTGTATGGAAGTATTGAAGACATCTATCACAAATCCATTTCTTATCGTGAGCCTTACTTAATTGATTGCGTACTAAACGAGAAAGATTTTTGATATACACGTAATGATAAGTGATTTCAAAATCATCATCATCTGTGTTAAAATCATCATCATTGTCATTTTCCAATGGTAATGGTTCGAAATCATTTAATTTGGGATAATATTTGTTCTGTATCATTAACAGGTTGACATGTTTTAACAATTTTTTTGGCATGAGTCTTAATGGTACAATGTTATAGAAAGATTTATTGTTCTGCACAATCATCTCAGCTCCAAAAACATTAACAAAAATTTTATTCATTTCTTCGAACTTACAACCTATATCTATTAAGCGAACAGGCATTTCCAGCCCTTCTAAGTTAAGAACTTCCGTATAACGGGGATAGGACGAGGTTCTATCGGTATGACTTTCAGATGGATAAAGGGCACTTACTATAGACCTGGCAAAGCATGCATTATCATTATGATTTTTATATTGATACACGCCTTTTCCGAGCAAGTGGAGCAGGTAATTTCACGTACGATGAAGTTACGTTACCAAATTCCACTTTATTTATATTAATTTCTAAGGAGATAATCGTTAATAACGACCAACCGCTTAATCTTTCTTGAAATTCTGATAACTTATTTAAAATTTTATCAACGATGTTATCTTTAAACCATTGTTGTAAATTTGTAGTTTTATCAATGATAGCATTTCTGGTATTGAAATATTTAAAATCATTGATATCTATACCATCTGAAGACTTAATAAATTGACCACAAAAGGTCCCATTTACTTTCAAAATGAGCATTACCGACAATTTATTTTGTATTTGATGTTCAACTAGATTGACCGCATCTAGGAAAAAATCATGTATATCAACATATTTTAAATTTATAATAACACCAGTATGGATTCGACTAACAAAGGCTGACACAGTATCTTCCCATACAACCTTTTTTGGTGTACTGGATGTACCACGATCTACATGAAAGGACTCTAGTAAAAATGTATACCTTTTTAAGTGTACCACACCAGTATGAACAGCTTTTCGGGTATTAACACCAATATATTTTTTTAAGAGCTTTGTAAAAAAATTTTAAATTTTCATTAATCATTTTTATCCAACGTTTTTTTATCTGATTCAGAGGCGTGTCTTTTTTCAGTAAGAGTTTCATAAGCTTTTTTAAAAAGCTTAACAGTATTTTTAACCGATTGGCTGAATGGTTCTGAAAGGTCCATTGAATTTCGTTCAAAACAAATCAATATTACTTTACCTTGAGAATAACAATCTTAGCATATAATACAAGTAGTGTTCTTACTTATTCGTGTAGATCCTTAAGCTTAAAATGGTGAAATTGATTGTCTCCGAAAGAGCTGGCCTCGCTCCCTGTATACGCAATTGCTTAACGTCCCGGAGTGAAATTTTCTAGGTTTTCGATGATCACTTCTGTCGCTCTCCCTGGTAGAAACACTACGAAATTTTGTAGCTCCACCAATGGCACCTGTCCAAAACGTCCTTGTAGAATTCTTAATGAAAGTACAGTCTGGTATTGGTTAAGCGGTAGCTCGTACAGGCTCCTTTTCGGCTTACTCCTGTAGCCCGTAGCTGCAATTTAATTTATCTTGTTTAGGTCCATGTTTATCTAAAATGAATGAATAAAAAATTGCGAGTGATAGAAGTTACCAAGAAGTTAACATAAAAATCAATATATTAGCATTCATCTAACTATTTGCTCTTTCAATACATCAAAAACAAAATTAAAATACTAGCCTTGTTGGAATTTATTAGATACACAATATAGACTGTACTATGTTTTCAATATTGTATCAATGTTAAAAACTAAAACTTACCAGAAATTATTTACAATCACTTCACCCACGCACTTTACAAGCCTGTAAGCAAATAAGGTGCAACTGCATTATTGCTAATCATTAACTGTATGCACCACATATGAGCAATTCCATTTTTATATGTGCACTGAATATGACGTATTGACTATTGAGATCATCCTATACGCATTGTTCCCGCGAATTTTATAATACATACGTTTTTTCATTTAAACTGAATCCACAGAATTGCATCTATAATTACGATTATTCATCGGCTTTTATCGATCTATATGCAAAAATTTACTGCAAAACATGAAATGAGCCAGATCACTTACACATAGACGTGTTTTACTATCTATTCTGTTGAAAAAGGAAAACTAGAGTATCGAGATCAAGAGTATACAGTGGGAGAATTTAAGAAAAAGTTTCCCAGAATAGCAAAACAAGATGTACAATGTTTTGTTTATGCATAACGTACCTCAAAATAAAGATAGATAAACTCCTTACAGCGTATCGCTTATTATTACCCCTATCCCAAAGTACACAACGCAAACTTACCCGCGCATCACCTACCCCCACAAACGCTATCTACACCCCCCGTACGCCCGCGCCAGCACCACCAGAACTAGCCCCATGCGCATGCGCGCACGCGCGGGAGGGTAAGGGGGATGGCCACGGAGGAGCGTTGGGAAATTTTTTTTTACTTTAGTCTAGAGTTACTGGTCTAGAATTACTTTTGGTCTAGAGAGACTGGTCTAGAATGTACTTTGGTCCAGATTTTGTAGTGGTCCAGAAATCCTATAAGTTTTACGGTACAATTTTACATGCTATTTTAGGTGGTCTAGTAATCCTATAGCTATACTACTGATGTTCTGCTTCTTGCCGACGTTTCTGAGCAATTGCGTACAAAATGTTTCTCCACCTATGGTCTGGATCCTGCGTGGTACTATACAATGTCCGGCTATACGTGGGACTGTATCCTCAAATAGACTGAGTGTAGGTTAGAACTACTAAAGGATCTAGATATGGTGATGTTTTACGAAAACGCTATAAGAGGTGGAATTTCGGTGTGTAGCAACCGATTTTCGCAGGCCAACAATAAATATATGTCTGAATATGATCCTGAAAAGCCGTCCAAGTACCTGCTGTACCTGGATGTGTAATTTGTATGGGGCCGCGATGCAGCAACCTTTACCCTACGGAGGCTTCAAATGGGTGGATGATGTAACATCGTTTGATGTAACATTAAAATCAGACGACTCTGAAGTAGAATACGTGCTACAAGTCGATCTATCGTACCCACAAGAACTGCACGATAACCACAAAGATTTACTGTTTGCGGCAGAACGTAGCGTACGACCCAGCGGCGGAGTAAAATTACCGAAATTAATGACACTTACGGATAAAAAAGAGTACATGAATCACTATAAAAATGTATAACAAATGCTAGCTAATGGATTAAAGTTGACGAAAATTCATAAAATTTTACAATTTAAACAAGCAGCCTGGCTGAAGCCCTACATCGAGCTGAATACTCGATGCAGGGCTGCAGCCAGGAATGATTTCGCAAAAAATCTTTTGAGATAAAAAATGAATAACGGTGTATTTGGTAAGACTATGGGAAATATTCGTAAGAACCGTATATGTATAATCGTTAAAACTTGTGGTGGTCGCTAAGGCGCAGCAAACTTGATTTCGAGTTTTCGGTTCCACAGTCGCACAATTTTAGAGGAAGATCTGGTGGTTATCGAATTGAAAAAGGCTGGAATAACGTTTAACAAACCTCTGTACGTAGGACAGGCAATTCTAGACCTATCGAAGGTGGACATGTATGATTTTCGTTACGCCTTTATGTTACCAAAAATGGGAACAGATAGGTGTAGGCTAATGTATATGGACACTGGTAGTTTCGTCTACGAGTTTCAGTGTGAGGATGCATATGAGGCGATAATTAAAGCTGATTCCAGTAAATTTGACACTTCGGATTATCCTGAAAATAACATATATAAAATACTAAGAACAAAAAGGTTCTTAGTCTAATGAAAGATGAAAGTAACGTCAAGATTATGACACATTTTGTTGGGCTTCGAAGCAAAATGTATAGTTACCAGGTGCAGGATGGGAAGGTGGTTAAAAAATCTAAGGGGGTTAAAGACAATGTTGTTAAAAATAAAATTACGTTTGAGGATTATGTTGAATGGTTGCAAAAATTTAAGGAAAAAACAGCTACACAACGCTTTATTCAGGCGTATGCACAAAACTTATATTCTGTTGTACAGGCAAAAATTAGTTCAAGTCCGTATGACGATAAACGTTATTTAATTCCGGAGAGTTTTGACACACTTCCGTGGGGGCATTACAGTATCTTATAATAGGAGGTTTTTTTGTTTTGTTATAAATAAATGCACCAACATTATTAGAGTTAGCTGTTAGAGAAGAAATTTGCGAGTCAATAACATTATCAGGTGCAGAATTCATGGAACAGCAAACAAAAATTACAAAAAAATATATATAAAAATTGTCCATCCCCCAGTTTCTGTAAGCCTATGATAGAATATGTATATATATATATATATTTTGTATTGAAACAATGTACCTACTATGTAGATAATTGCTTATGTTTCATACATGTGAAATTACAATTTCGTTGTTTTATTTATTTATGTGTGTGTGTGTGTGAAAATAAACATTTTTTTTACACATTTATTGTTCGAAAAGCTTACACGGAATTTCTATCCAAATCAATCAATACTTGATCAATATTGAAATATAAACATTCTCTGAGACAATACGCTTCAATAGAATTTGATGTTATGTCACAAAAAGACTTTAGTACGTCTATAGGAGCTAAAATATGCTTGCTGTTTTTAAGTAAGCCGCATATAGGCATATAGTATCTAGAACATTATGATAATAGTGTACAAAATTGATAGCACTTAACATTTCAATTCTAAGGGTGGGTTTAACCAAGGTTATCAAATCAACAGTCCATTATTCTCCACCTATAGGGTAACAGTCCGTTGAATGCAACGAATGAGCTTAAAGTTCCAATCAACAAATTTTAGCAACCAATAGCTATGAAATCTTGAAAACAAAATACTGTCAAAGTATGAGATGACATCTTGTCATTGAACATCACCAGCTTATTGAATATTAAGAAATTACATATAATTCAGTCATAATTTAAAGAAATGTTTGATTTTGGAATTAAATTAATGTTTTAATTACTATTGTTGATTTTTTATTCATGTTTATATTATTTTCTTCAATTGATATGCAATTTTACTGATTTAACATCACCTCCCGTGTTTTTTTCCTATAAACCTCTTCCAGATAGCCATTAAGCACCTAGTTGATGACAGGCTCTACCAAAAAGTTCATAGATATTGCTCGTTTCCAAACTTTCATTCATTTACTTGCCTTTCATCAGAACCATTATGGCACCTTAGATTGATATTCCCACAAAACCATTCAGGTCTTTTGATATCCATACATCCATAAAATTGAATATTTTTCGTTGTTCAGGAACTGAACAAACATCCTCACTATATTCACAGCGATTAAGAAATTCCCAAATATATGCCTTAAAGCTACCAGCAAACCTAAAACCTGCAAAACAACTACAAATTTGCCATATTTTTCTTTTTTCACGAGTACGCATACACTAGGTTATATTTATATTAGACATTATTTGAATACAGCTGATTACTGCATTTCAAGACTCATCGAGTGACACATGTGTGGGATCTGTCAACCCTTGGTCCCAGTCTCAAAACATAAACTCTGAAGGAGGTTTAATTCCATGCTATTCAACGACAACACGGCGACTTGTGTGGTTGTCAGCGGCCATTTTGTGAGTTTGCGACATGGTTGCCAGATTGTGCATTAATATCCCGTTTCACCCCCCTGGTCCCAGTGGAGTAAGCTCCGACAACTGTTGAAATATACTCTACTATGCTTTATAAGAGTATTCGTGGAATTTTTCCCAAAATCGTTGCACAACACTTGGAAATGCAAATGAAAATTTAAAATTATTTCCATGACGCCGCAAAATAGCTCCGTCGGTACCTCGGCATTGAGAGCCGCACGGATGGCAATATAGAAAGCTGGAAGACGGAAAAATATTCGAGTTCCCCGAGTGATACCGTTTAAAGCAAAAAGTGGAGGATTTTTACCACTGTTGCCGTTGTTTGCAGGACTCAGCGCCTTTTGGAGTATTGGGTGCTAGTGCAGTCGCCAAAACTGTAATCGACTCTAGAAATGCTAAACGAAAGCTCGAGGAAGATCAACGACATAACAAAGCAATGGAAGAAATTGGAAAACAAGAATCCGGTCTGTTCTTACGCAGAAATGCTCGAGGCAGTCTCGGTTTATTTTTAAAAAAGCAACAACATCCAAAAAACTACCAATAAAGCTACCCAATAGAGCTCTGTATGATGTGGACTTACGGAAATTTGTCAAAAAGCTTAAAATAGCACCTTTTCGCTGTCTATTTATGCGAGATACTATATCTAAAGGTGGTGCTAGAAGAACCGAATGTGGTATAATTAATTTAGATGAACAAAATAACAACGGAACGCATTGGGTAGCGTACAGAAAGAATGGTAGTGTAGCTGAGTATTTTGATAGTTTTGGAAATCTTAAACCTCCACGTGAACTTGTTAAATATTTAAATGCTGCTGCTGCTACTGCCATCGATCATGATCAAAGCATCTGTGGTCAACTTCGTTTGGAATTTCTCTATAAAACTAACTGACCTACCGTAGCCTCTCTCAGTCATGTCTCAGATATTCACCTTGAAGAGTCATACGTCAATGATTTTGTGAATCCAATTAGATTAGAGGATGGGTTCGGTTACGGTGTGAGTTTATTGTCTTTTTATTCCTATAATAGTGTACCTAAAATTCCTACGGGTGCGTATGAAATAGAAGATTTTGAATCCTATATTAAGAAGCACATTGTTGCCAGTGAGGGAGGGAAGGGGGGTCGAGTGAAAGACGTTTTTTCGCTGAAACCTAATCTGAATACACTTAAGTGTGAACTGTACAGTTCAGTGCATGGAATTAACTTTCAGACAAAGGATTCCATCGCATACGTTTTAGGATATTCTCCATCAAGAGTCTTGGAACCTAGGAGCTATCACCAATCAGATCTTCCCGTTAATATAGTTAAAGTTAGAACTATTGATAGCAATATTACTGGTGGAGCTTTCTACAACGATAGGCCTTCGCATACCATATACGAATTCTCTATTACAGACGAGGCTGGGTGTGCAATTAACGAAAGTCCTAAAAACCTGATTTATCTACCAGTGAATCGACGTGAAATAAACAACATTACTTTGCTGATGCTCGATCAAAATTTTGAATTAGTGAACTTTAGAGGAGAAGGAATCATCATACGTTTGGAGTTGAAAAAATTATAATGGTTTTGGTGATTCCCCTCGAAAAACACAAATATAAACCATATATTCCAGTTAATCCTCTATCAGTTGGTAGCGGTCATTCAAAGAGTGCTGACGTGCTGCTGCATTCCACACTTACTATAGCCACCCGATTATTTTTACAATCACTCAATTACGATGTTGTTAAGTCAAGTGATCGACGTTTACGAAAAAACGACATTTTATGATACAATCCAAGGTGTTAAAGGGTTCACATATAGACCATATAGTCCGTCTTTTCTCAATAACGATGAAATCACCATTACTATTAATCAGAGTGATGCATGGCTTTTGATGTACGATACCGCTATTGTAATTAAGGGGAAATTAATAAGAACTGCTGGCGCTGGAGCAGTTTCCTTTGTGAACAATGCTGGAGAGTTTTTCTTTGACTCTTGTACATACGAACTTAATGGTTCCATATTGGACACCGTTCGAAATCCGGGTATTGTAAGCACAGTTCGAGGATACTTATGTTACAGTATTAACGATTCAAGACATTTAACCGCAACAGGATGGAACTATCCTTCTGTGCCCATTCGTGATGCTACCACTGGATGTTTTAGCCTAAGAGTTCCGCTTAAACACTTACTGAATTATTTCAATGACTATAAATTTACTGCATATGGGAAACATACTATACGTCTAGTGAGAGCACGTAATGATAATAACTGTATGCTTGTTACTGAAGCTGCTGGCGCCACCGTCGCCACCGGTACTACACAAGCCAAACTTGAAATTGACGAGCTCAAACTGCTAGTAAAGCATATTTACCCTAATGATGTGTTTAAAGCGAATCTACTAGAAAATATTAAAAACGATAAACCGGTGTATGTACCATACAGAAAGTGGTCTTTACACGAACTTCCAGCTCTAACAGTTAACGCTAAATGTGAAATATGACAGATACAAACGTGTGCTGCTATAGAGTGTC